>RJWM01007998.1:29285-75361 GCA_004363535.1 Dasyprocta punctata | reverse complement strand
TTTTTTTTTTGCGGCACCGGGGATTGAACTCACAGCCTTGCGCCTGCCAGGGCAAGCGCTTAAGCCACTGAGCCAAACTCCCGGCCCTGGTTTTTTGAGGCAAGGTCGCACTATGTAGCTCAGGCCAGTCTTGCGCTTGCGTTGTAGCCCAAGCCGGCCTCGAACTCACAACGCTCCGCCTACCTCAGCCTCCCGAGTGCTGGGATTAAAGGCGAGCGCCACCACGCCCGGCTTTTGCCCTTTTTTTAATTTGACTATTTTTTTGTTGAGTACTAGGATTTTTTTAATGTATTTGGATATTAGGCCCTTTTCATGTATATGATTAGCAAATATTTTGTCCCATTCTGTAGATTTCCTTTTCATTCTGTTGGTTATTTCCTATGCTGTTTCCTGTTGCTTTCAATAGGAATGTTTCAAGTTTGATGAAGTCCCATTTGTGTATTTTTGCTTTTCTTGCCATTGTTTTGGCTTCATATTTAATGATTATTGCAAAATCCAGAGGCATTTCCTTTTAAGAGTTTTACAGTTTCAAGACTTACATTTATATCTTTTACTCATTTAGAGTTAATTTTTTATTTGATGTAAGGATTCAACTTCTTTTTTGCATATATGTATATAATTTTTCCAGCATTATTGCTTGGAGAGTCTATACTTTCCCCATTGTGTGGTCTTGGTATCCTTATGAAGATCTAACGATCATACTTATTTGAGGGTTCATTTCTAGGTTCTCCATTCTGTTCGATGGGTCTGTGTGTCTGTATTTGTGCCAGTCTCTTATTTTGATTATTGATGTTTTAAAGTCAGGAAACATGAGACCTTTACCTTTACTTTTCTTTCTCAAAAAAGACATTTGGAGTTCTTAGGATTCTGTATGAGTTTTAGGATTTTTCTCCTACTTCTCAAAAAAGAAAAAAAAAATCAGGGTTTAATAGAGATTGCATAAAATGAGATCACTTCCAGTAGTATGGACTTTTAACAATTTTAAGTCTTCTAATGCATGAACAGGCAATGTCTTACTATGTTTTATGTTGTCTTTATTTCTCCCTGCAATATTTTGTGATTTTCAATGTATAAGTACACATCATTGGTTAAGTTTTTTTCTAAAACTTTATTCTTTTGAATGCTATTATGTATAAGATTTTTTAAAAATGTCCTTTTAAGCTTGTGCATTGTTAGTGCATAAAAATACAACTGATTTTTGTGTGACATTGTATCTTCCAGTTTTACTGATTTCATTTATCCTAAATGATACAGGGAAATGAAACTCCCAACCTACTAGATGTCTGGTATGAAGTTTGTGTTCTCTAAAATTGAAGAAAAAAATTTAGAAACAGTAGAGGTTAAGAGCAGAACAAGTTTTTTGAGAGAAAGAAAGCTTCTACCTGAGAGAGAAACAGAAGGGGTCCTGAGTGGATTACCAAACACTGTCTTTTCTCGAGACTTTTATAGAGCAAAACCACTAGGTGAAATGGGTCCAAGATAGGGAAAACATAGCAATTGGCAAGGCAGGCGGGCATGAGGTGGGACAGAACCATGGTCAACCAATCAATAAGATTAATTGTTCAGGTAAAATTGACTAAATCAGGGACAAATGGAAAAACAAGTCATGTAGCAAGCAGACAGGCTTAAAGAGCTGTGGCTTTTTGTGTAGGCGGTTGGGATGGTGACTGCATATCTATTTAGAATATCAGACTCTGATGTTTATACTTAGGGTGTAGTTGCATTTGTTTTGTCTTTTGTGTTGAGATCTAGTCCACAGCAGGGATGTCTGTCTCCTGTGCTGGCTCCTTCCAGGGCCCAGCCCTGTCTGACTGCCTGTAATATTTCTAACTAACTCAGCTGTCTGTAACATAACTTTTTTGTGAAATCTTTCCTTTTCTATGTACTAGATTGTATTGCCTTTGTGCATGCAATCTTACATCTTTCCTTTTATTCTAGATGCCTGTCCTTTTCTTGCCTATTTCCTTTGGTAGGACATCTAGAACTATGTCAGACACAAATAGAGTTGGAATCATGGCCTCCTTTCACAGTGGAAAAGCTTTCACATTTACACCATTGAGTATGGATGTTTGTAGCTCTGATCTCTTCATATACAGCTTTTATTATATTGATATTTCCTTTTAGCCTTAGTGTGTTACGTATTTCATAATAGCATAAAAGAGTGATTTTTTTTTTTTTTTGAGACAGGCTCTCAATATGTAATTTCAGCTGGCCTCAAATTGTGGCAGTCTACCTGCCTCAACATCCTGAGTGCTGGGCTTACAAGCCTGTGCCATCATGTCCAGCCCAAGAGTGTTAAATTTTGTCAGCTGCTTTTTATATATCAATTTAGAGACCCTGTGGCTTTTGTTCTTTGTTTTGTTAATGTGGTGTATTATACTGCTTTAATATGACAAAAAGCATCTTTTTAAGACACAGATTACATAATACATAAAATTGTGGGAATCTGAATTTATTTTGTGATCATTGCATAAGAAATCTATAATTTTTGATACACATTTCCCACATGACTAAATTCAAAGGCATAACCTTATTAAAGTAATAAACAGCAGTGAGAATGGAAGTATGCATAGATGCAACAATCACAAATTGGTGTTTTTCATTGATCATTTTGTTGACATGCAACATTAAAATTAGAATTTCATTTTTATGACTCTAGTAATAATTGAATGTTAGACTTACTTTATGTTGTTTCTTTGGGCCATTCTATGAAGTTATCCTTTTTATACTTCACAAATATTATAATATTAGCAGTTTGCTCTAAAAGTAGAAATACTTTAAAATATTTATTAAAATTTCTCACAGTGTTCATTTTAACAATATTAAAGTACTTTTTAAAATAAATGATACTTATATTAGTGTTTATTTTTTCTCTTTAATGATTACTTTCTACATCACAGTATATGTTTGAAGTTGAATAAAAGTCTCCTATAATACCATTTTTGCTTTTTTAATTGTATCTAGTCTTCAACCATTCTCTGTTGTAATGGTGATTTATATCCTGTCACTGCTTGACATAGGCATGTTTTGTCCATCGCTTTGTCGTGATCATACAAGTGGCCTTGTATAATGATGATAATAATGATAGTAGTATAGCTAACATTCATTGAAAGCCTTTTAAATGTCAGGTGCAGTAGCCCAAGAGTTTTATCAACTTCTTTGCTCTTCACTGCAAATGTAGGAACTATTTCCATCCCCATTTTACAGATGAGATAATGGCACAGAATAGTTAAGCAGCTGCCCCAAATCCTGCAGCAAGTAAATAGCAGAGCATGATAATGACTGTTCATTTGAACATGGGACATAATTTAAATCATAAATATATTTCCACTTAGTTATTTAATATCCCCATTATTTGTAACTTATATGTCAAAATTTTTGCAAATAAATAGTCAATGTTACACCTTATTTGCTATACATTCTTAAATGAATATATCTTTTTGTTGTTTCACAGGATGGGCAGCCTGACATTTTATACACATTTTGGAATTCAGTTACTCAGGCACTTTCTTCTCAATTTCATATGGCAACAAATTGTAAGTTTACTGTTTTGCAAATTCACTTCAAATTTTTCAGTTACTTTAAAATTTGATTTCAAGAAAAGTTTTGCTTTACTGGTTCATAAACATATTGTTATTTTGAAACTGCCTAATTGTTATGTCTTCTAAATGTTTCTTATAGAATTTATTAGCCATGGAATCAGCTGTATAATTAGTATTTAGAATAAAATTCTCTGGTATAGTAAGTTAATTCTCCATCACTCAAACATTGGAAGAACTATTAATTTTTCTCATATAGAGGGTGTGCAACAGTTGATCTCAAAGAATTTAATTCATGCTGTAAAAGTATTTTAATTCCTAACTGCATGATTTTAAAATTCAGAGATTTCACTGGGTTTTTCTTGTTGTTAATAATGAATATTTTTAAGTAAACATGAGTTAATAAATATACATTGTGAATTAAAAGTCCACAAAACTTTCTTAATTTGCTTATGTCTTAAAATAATAGCACAAAGTAGTTTGAAATACTAGCAAAGTGTGCAAACCAGTTAGCTATATTTGTTTAATAACTGAATGCTAGAACATTGAATGTACCTAGGCTTTTAAAAACAGCTTTAAGAATTTATGTATACTTAACTTTTTATTCACAAATCATTATTAAAAATATTTACTAAAATTTACAATTGTGTGTAAAACATTGTATAGTCACTGGGATCCCAGGGTTGAATAGACTGCTCTACTTGCCTCTTTGGTCCTATTTCTAATGAACTTTGCAGCAAGGCAGTATGCACAAAGGATGTCCTTATCTGTGGGTGACCAGAGGGTTTATTTAAGACTGATTTATTTGTACCTAACACTCAGTTATTCTTGGGAGAAAATACTGTGTATTTCCTTGGGTTCGATTAGCTTTACTGAATTATAATTTGTAATAACATAAAATTCACCAATTTTAAGCATAGAATTCTATGAGAAATGTTTACATTTACACAATCATTATCACAATTAAAATATAGAGCATTTCCATTATCCCCAAAATTTTCCTTCTTACTTTTATAGTAAATCCACTATATCCAATCCTGGTGGATTGACTTGTGGCACCTAACTTTTGATCTGCTTTTTAGCATTGTAATTTAACTTCTACTAGGTTTTCTTGAAACTGGAATCATGCAGAATCATACCGATTTTAAAATTTATGCATGCTAAGCCGGGCATGGTGGCACACGCCTTTAATCCCAGCACTCGGGAGGCTGAGGTAGGCGGAGCATTGTGAGTTCGAGGCTGGCTTGGGCTACAGCGCGAGCGCAAGGCCTGCCTGAGCTACATAGTGCGACCCTGCCTCAAAAAAACCAGGACTGGGAGTTTGGCTCAGCAGCTTAAGCGCCTGTCTGGCAGGTGCGAGCCTGTGAGTTCGATCCCCGGTGCAAAAATTTATGCATGCTACTGCATATATCCATAGTACATTTCCATTTTATTTTTGAGTAGTATTCCATTGTGTGGATATTTACTGCAGTTTGTTTCCCCAATTGGTTGTTAGCTTTGGATTATTATGAATAAATCCACATGATTATTTGATAAAAGTCTTTTGTAAGCATATCTTCATTATCTTATATAAGAACATAAAGATTTCCTAACCATTTGATAAATGCATGCTTAGCTATCAGCAGTGTATGGTAGTTCCATTTGTTCTACATTCTTGTCAGTCCATGATTTGTGAGTCATTTTAGTTTTGCATAGTGGTTTCACTTAGCTCTGAGGACTAATGATGCTTTCTTAGGCCAGTTAAGCTGCTGTAACAAAATATCATAGTCTGAGTAGCCTATAAGCAACAGAAATCTATTTCTCACAGTTCTGTAGCTAGGAATGCCATGGACAAGGTGGCAACAGATTCGGTATTTGCCATGGTCACTTTCTTTGTTCATAGGTGATGCATTGTTAGTCACTGTGTCTTCCCATGGTGGAGAAGCTCATGATGAAGGAACAAGGGAGCTTTCTGTGCCTCTTTTGTATGGGTGCCAGCTGAGCGTATTCTGCACCCTTCAAATAACTCACTCTTAATACTCATCAAGTTGACAATTAGAATTTAGCATATTAATTTTGAGAGACACAAACATTCAGACAGTAGCAGATGTTGACCATATTTGCCATCTGCATAGCTTTTTTTATACTTGTCCAAATTATTGTCTTCCTTTTTAAAATTATAATTCTTATCCTCCCTTTATTGAGTTGTAAGGATTCTTTGCATATTCTAAGTTCAAAGTCTTTTCTTTTTTTTCTTTTTTTTTTTTTTTTTTTTTTTTTTTTTTTTTTTTTTTTTTTTTTGTGACACCAGGTATTGAGCTCACAACCTCACACCTGCCAGGTCAGTGCTTAAGCCACTGAGCCAAACTCCCAGACCTAGAGTTTTTGAGACAGGGTTGCACTGTGTAGTTCAGGCCGGCCTTGCACTCACACTATAGCCCAAACCAGCCTTGAACTCACAACACTCCACCTACCTTGGCCTCTCGAGTGCTGGGATTAAAGGCATGCACCACCACACCTGGCTCAAAGTCTTTTCTTCTATGTATGCTTTGCAAATAGTTTTTTCTACTATGCGATTTGTTCCTTTATTTTCTTAATTTTTTTTACTTAATATTTTTGTTTTGTACTGTGTCCATTTTCTTAACCTAAAAACTTCCCTTAACCCAAAGTAATAAATACTTTTCATGTATTTTATTCTTGATGTTTTAAAAAGTTCACTTTGAGTCATTATTTCTATATGATATGTTTCTCACTTTCATTCCTTTGAGCATAACTCTTTAAAAGTATTCTCTGCCTCTTGACTTCTTGGCATTTTTTGTTGAAAATCTTATCTGTGTCTACATCAATATCACAGAGTTTTGATCACAAGAGTGTGAGTCTTCCTGTTTTCTTTATTAAAATAATTTTGTCCTAAATCTTCTTATTTCAGATTCACTTTGTCATTCTTGCAAACATTTGCTTCTAAGATTTTGATGAGGATTGCAATGAATCGTGATCAGTTTGTAATGAGATCAAAATTTAATAATACTAAATCTTCTGACATGCAGAATGTTATGGCTTCCTGTTTATTTAGGTCTTTTATATTTTCACTTATCAATGCTGTTTGATTTTAGCATGCAGATCTGGCAATTCATTTCCTCAATTTATCACTATTTCATGTATTATGATGCTGTTGCAAAAATATACTTGAAATTATTATTCCTAATAGCAGGTTTAACCATAAGAAGAAAAACTTCAATGAACTTGAAGGTGTAACTGTAAATATTATTCAAAATAAAGCAAACTTTCAGAAAGATCAGAATCTTAGTACCTGTGGAACATAGCATACAGTCTGACATACATCTAATGGTTGTCTCAGAGTTAAGAAAATGAGAAAGAAAAATAGTTGTCAGAAATATTTAAAACATGTTCGTTATGGACTAAATGTTTGTGTGTACCTTTAGATTCCTCTATTGAAGTCCAAAATTCCCAGTGTCATTGTACTTGGAAAAATAAAGGTTAAATAAAGTCACAAGGTCTGTGCGACTTTTATAGTCAAAGAAGTTATCAAGATGAAGTATAATATTTTTAGGAGTCTCATTAATATTTCACATCCAGAGTAGTCTGTTACTTCTGAAAGCATTATTACTTTAATAACTTCCTTTGGGAGAACTCCAAAGTAAGTTGTTTATAAAGCATCCTCCATTTTTATAGCACATAAAGTCCCTGAAGTATATTGTAGCACTCCTTAAAATTATAGACAGGCAATATTAAGGAATGCAACCATCTGTACAGTTGAGGATTACAAACAGTCTAGCAGACTAGGTAATATTTTGGCAGAATATATCTAAAGGGAAATTTTCCTAGTCAGGAACATGTTCTTTCTGATTATACATGTTCATTCTTAGTGAAAAGATGTTCTACTAGAAGGTATAATTCAGGAGTTTCACAAAAATAAATTTATTCCAAAAGTAAAAGGCCCGAATAGTCAACACAAAAATACAAAATAGCTCCTATAGGAAATCTGCCACTTTAATTAACTATGTGTCGTGGTTATTTCCAAAGTTATTTCTAAGCCTTTTGTCTGTTTTCTGTTTTTGTAGATAATAGTATTTATCAATTTGTTAGTTTGTAATACATATTTTTTAAAATTTCAGAGTCAAGGAAAATAAACATTACTATTTTGGACTCTTCAAAATGAAAACAAGATTTCTTTTTTGTAATTTGATTATTTTTCCAGAATGTCTCATCATAAGTAAATATGCTTTTTCATCATTGCTGTTATCACTTTGTAGTATGCTCTATTATGTTTTAAAATAGAGTGTCTCCCACCCCACACCACTCCCACCCTGCACCACCACCGCCAGAATGTAAATCCAATTAGACAGGAAATGATTCTTTGGTCATGGCAGTGTCCTCAATAGCTAGAAGGGTACCTAGCACACAGTAGCGCTTCAGTAAATGCTGGTTTATAGGAAGGAAAGAAAGGAGAAAGGAATCATGGTAGAAAAGTTGCCAGTGCCATTTTATGCAGACTTAAGTACTTAAAAATATTTTTAGGGCTTGGAGTGTAGCTCAGAGGGAAAGCATTTGCCTCACATGCACAAGGCACTGACTTCACTGTAAAAAACAAAAAGCATCTTTTAAAATGTGCTAAAAAAAACCCCCAATGAGTATCACTTTTTTAATTGTTTAGAACCTCTTATGTAATATTAGTCTATCAAGACTCTTAAGCAGCTCAATTGTTCATACAAATAGGACAGCTAGTACAGTATTACCTCTAATTCTTTGGAAAATAAGGTGTGGATAAAAGAAGGATAAGTGAGACCAGCAGTTTTTAAGATTTATAAAATTTTAAGACTTGTAATATTTTCTGCTAAAACTCATTACCTTTTCCTTTTAAAAACTGGAATGATAATTGAGTCAAATCTTCTTCCTAGGAGGATGGCAACCTACACAATTATGAGCTTGCAGCTTACTTTTAAAATTTAGAATGGTGTGCAGGTTACTCGATACATTTCTTAAAATGTATGACTTGCATCCACACAAATACATGCACTTTTAAGAAGATAACCTCACAGCCTCATTTAAAATACCTTATAGAGGTCTGGGGATGTAGCTCAGTGGTAGAGTTCTTGCTTTGTGTGCACAAGGCCCTGGGTTCAATCTAGCACCACCAAAAAGAAAAATAGGAAAAAAAAACCTTTTAGTATCTTTATCCCTGCAGTTAAACTGCTTCACCACAGAGTTCTCAAGAGCTTATAAGGTACCATCCTAAGCATGCTGTAGGACAGAAAGAGAAAAACTTGCATTTTGTTAAAAAAAAAAAAGAAGAAGAAGAAGAAGAAGAGGAGGAAGAGGAAGAAGAGGAAGAAGAGGAAGAAGAAGAAGAAGGAGAAGAAGAAGAAAGAAAAGAGCTTGACGGCATTTGTATTGGTTGTTTTGTTGTGGTTTCTGTAAGGAACAAAAACTTGACATAAACAATTTAAAGGAAAAAGGTTTGTTTTGGCTCACAGCTTCAAAAGTTTCAGTCCATGTTTGCACTGGCTGCAGGGCAGAAGGGTATGGTGAAGGAGAGCTCCTCACCTTGGGGCACCCAGAAAGCACAGTGCAGGGGGAAAGCCAGAGAGGAAGCCCAGGGACTGGAAACAGTCCCCAAGGCCACCCCCATGAGCTGTACAAACACCCAAAAGTTTGCTTTTCTCTAACCCCTAACTGTCAACAACCTCTTAAGAAAGTACTAAAAGTTTATGTAACCTGGAGGACAATAAATCAAATTAGTATTCAGATACTTTCTTTGGCAGGAAGAATGCTTTCTAGTTAAAATTCTTCATTGACATCTCATTTTCCTTTTAAATAATCATTTTAATACTCAGAACAAAAGCTATGAGTATCATAATTATATACGTAGATGAATTTTTCATATCTCAACATGTCTGTCAAGAGCAACAGCAAGATTAAGAAACAGAGTGTTACCTGTAGCCTAGGTGCTCCCCTCCTAGTTTCTACTTCCACTGTTGTAATAAGGAAAACCACTCACTTCTTGCCTAATAGATTGGTTTTTAAAATTTTTTACCTTCTTATTTTATATGAATAAATTAATCTAGTTTGTACTCCCACATCTTTTGTCTTGATCCACATGTTTTTCAGTACTCCGTATTATTATACATACAATACTTGTAGGTTATTCTCTGTGTTGTAAAATATTCCACCCTGTGAATGTACTGTAATACCATATAATGTACCATATCTACCATATTATCAATAGCCATTTAAATGATTTGCTATTTTTGGCTATTTTCAGTGATGTCAATGAGACAATTCTGTGTAATTTTACTGGGACTAAACTTAGAAGTAGAACACTGGTGGGCAGGCAGGCCCCCTAGAGTTCCATGTTTTAATCTCCAGATGCCGTGACTGTGTTAGTTTACATAGCAAAAGAGATTTGGCAGGTGTAATTTCTTCAAATAGAGAAATTATGGGCCACCTGGGTAGGGCCAATATAATCATACACTCCTCGTCAGGAAAAGAAAGATTCAAGAGAGCAATTCAGAAGAGGAGATATGTTAAGAGAACAGAGGTCAGAGTGATAAAATTGCTGTAAAGAGAAACCACAAGCCAAGGAATATAGGTAGATGGAGAAGGCAAAGAACCTATAACTTCCAGAGTAACAGCACTCTGCTAATGTTTTGATTTTGGCTTAGTGAGACTGATTTCAGACTTTTGACCTCCAAAAAAAGTAAGACAACATATAGTTTTTTTTTTAATTAATATGAAGTTGTTTAAAACTCTCAGGCTCATGGTAATTTGTTACAGCACCTATAGGAAATTAATGCAGTAACTCATAGAGTATGCCTATGTTTGCCTTTAGTAGACACTGTCAGAGTATTCTCCATTATGTTGTACCAATTTAAACTCCCATTGGCAATATGTGTGAGAGTTCTAGTTTTTCCAAATTCTTGTCAATACTTGGTATTTCATTGCTTTTTCCTCTTTCAGTCAGAAGTTTCATTTTAGTTAGATTTTGAATCATGTTGTGATTTTGACAATGTTTCCTTTGTATCTAATGATAAATTCATTTCTCCATATGAATATTGGCTATCTCATTTTTCTTTTTTTTACAGAGGGTCATCCCCAACTCCCTCTTACCCCACCCGCCCTGCCTCCTTTCTTAGTCCCCTCCTCCCTTCCTCACTCCCTTCCATTCTCCCGACAGTCTTCCTCTTCCCTTCCCTTTCTCTTTGGTCCCCTCACCCTACTCCCTTTTTCTTTCTACTGGCTGTTGAGCTAGGAGCCTTGTGCATGGTTGCCATATAGCATACTACTGAGCTGTATCCCCCAGCCCCTCCTCCCCTATTGTTTTAAACTTTATTTTGAGACAATCTTGCTGTGTTGCCCAGGCTGACCTCAAATTTATGATCCTCCTGCCTCAGCTGTCCAAAGTACTAGGACTACAGGCCACACTTGACTGTGTTAATTTTCTATAGATTTGTCAGTCTTACTGACTCATAGAATATGTTTGTGTATTCTGGAGTATATTCTTGGACTTTTCCCATGACTTTCCAGTTGTGTATTTATGATCATTTTAATGCACTCTAGGATGGGTCGACTTTGGGCAGTTGCAGTTTTAATAAGACTCAGCCTAGCTCTCATTCTCTTCTTTTCTTTTGACATGCTTCTCCAGACCTTTAATTTAGAAATTGGAGATTCTTCCTTTCCTTAGCCCTGAAAGACTGAGGCTGATGTAGTTTTATTGACCAAAGGTTCCCGGACCTCCCACTTCATGAAACCTCAGAATGAGTGAATGTCTGTGGATGTTAAAACTTGGCTGGGCCTGTGGCATGTCCTCCTCCACAGCTGTTCTTTGCTTCCTAAGCACCACAAGTATGAAGGGTTATCTAGGTTTTGGAGCAGTAGATACTTCCCAGATTTTGTCATACATTTAGAACTCAGCAAATGTTCCATGGGAAACTTGTTCAGATTCTCTGACTTTTCCAACATTTCACTGCAGTCTTATGAAACTTTAAAAGTTTGTTAGCCTTTCTTTCTGTAGCAGAGGTCCTCAGCTTGGGCCAAACTTGAATTTTTAAAAAATTTATACATGTGAATTCAAAAATACTTAAGGAATATCTTCCCAAAAGAATTAAAAACATCATACCTCAGCAGTATATGTGCACCTTTGTTTATAGCTGCATAGTTCATAATAGCTAGGTCT
The DNA here is from genome assembly GCA_004363535.1 of Dasyprocta punctata. Lineage (NCBI taxonomy): Eukaryota > Metazoa > Chordata > Mammalia > Rodentia > Dasyproctidae > Dasyprocta > Dasyprocta punctata. Next base: position 63,649 of record RJWM01007998.1, on the reverse strand, counting down.
TGGAAACAACCTAAATGCCCCTCAACTAAGGAATGGACAACAAAATGGTATTTCTATATAATGGAACACTACTCAGCTGTAAAGAATGATAAACTAGACATTTTCACTCTTAAATGGATGCCCCTTGAAAATATACTTCTCAGTGAACTAAATAAGTCACACATATGTAACCATCATATTGTTGCATTTGTGTGACAAACTGAAAGAAAATCTGCCTGTGTATATAAAAAATTAAGATAGTTAAAGAAAAAGAATTTTGAGTGAAAAGTAGTTTTTGTAGGGTCATTTTCAGATTTCATTTTTAATGTGAAAATGTTTTTTGAAAATAATATAGCAGTCATAACAAAAAAAAGATAGGCATATAGCTGTCTCTTGATTCTTTGAGGGGGAAATTTTGTGCTAATAATTTTCTGGACAATGTTTCATGTCTATATCTTATACACTAAACAACTGCTGTGAATATAACAATATGCGATGTGTTGATTATTGTTACTTTCCTATTGGCCTGCTGTAAAATTCTGTCTTTTTTTTTTTTTTTTTTTTTTTTTTTTTTTTTTTTTTTTTTTTTTTTTTTTTTTTTTTTTTTTTTTTGTGGCACCGGGGATCGAACTCACAACTTTGCGCCAGCCAGATGGGCTCTTAAGCCACTGAGCCAAACTCCCGGCCCTGTTTTACTTTAATTTCTTATTTTTCTTCTGTTTAAAAAAAATGAAATAGTGGATTTCTAGAATAAAAAAAGAATACTTAAGGAGATAGAAATGCTGTCTGATTTGTTATGTATTATATACATGTATTAAATTATCACAATATACCATGCATATACAATTAATAATAAAAAGCATATATGACTTTATAAAAAGTTACAAAGAGCTGATATTTCTCCATTTCCCTTCTTCCAGTACTCTCAGGATATAACCCAAACATGACTTTTTAGGTCCCTTCCTGTTTCTCAACATGCATTATTTTCTTTTTTATCTTTTCATCTCAGTATTTGAGCTTAAATTTTTAAATGAGTCATCTTTTCTCCTCTTCGTAGTTACAAATGCCTGAAAAATGTCTGTCCTTTTCATCTGGCTAACACACTCATCTTTCAAGTCTCAGTTTAGAAAAAAAAATGTTCCCTGATACCTGCTCCCCCTACACACCCAAACATGGGTAAGACACCTGTCTATTTCCATAGAACTTTTATTGTCCCTGATTCTAGCACTTATCCCCCTGTATTGTAGGGCCTCATGTACTAGTTTGGGTGTATTTCCCACTAGGTTTTGGAAAAAACTTCTGTCTACCTCCATTCTATGTTATATTCCTATCAGATGACACAGTGCTCTATAGTGAACATTCTCTTAACATGGATTAATTGCTGAAGCATTAATATCTAAAGCTTTATGATGTTAACCTGAAAGCTATAAAAATAAAAATAATTTATTCAATTTAAAATAAGCACTTAAAAGGAAAATTAAATCCTAAATAAAGTACTTTTAGAAAAGAAACTTTCGTGTGTATGTATGTGTTACAGTTTGAACCAGAAATGTCCCACAAAGCTCTGTGTTTTAAAGACTTGGTCCCTAACCTCTGGTGTTAATGGAAGCTGGTACAGTCTTTAAGAGGTAGGGCTTAGTAGAAGGAAGTTCAGTCACTGGGGGAATTGTAATATTGGGGTTATTGGGAGCCCAACCCTCTGTCTTTGCTTCCTGGCTGTCACAGAATAAACAGGCCTCTTTTACCACATTCTTCCATCAATTATCTATTGTGCCACCACAGACCCAAAGGTGCAGGGCCAACCAGCGATGAACTGAAATCTCTGAAACTGTGATCCAAAATTAATCTTTACTCTTTTGAAGTTGATTATCTCAGATATTGAGTCACACTGACAGAAAGCTAATGTATGATAAATAAATACATGAAAATGGTTGAAGCTGTGTTAGTGATGATTGTCATAGGATGGTAGGTTGTTAAATAATTTTTAGATTTTTCCTCATATCTTTATTTGCTTCTTTGCAATGAGTATGTGTTTTTATATCATCAGTTGTGTAATATGAAACAGTATTGGTTGAAGTAAGGAAGTAAGCAAACATGGAACAAAAATTTAAACCCTGCATTAAGATTTGTTCAGTAGAATTTGGATTCAGTAGTTTTTGAAGTACATAAACAGTTGAAGAGTAGAGTGAGATTAAAAAAAAAATTTAGAGAAGAATTTCCCAGTTTACCCTGTATATATCAGGGTAAATTCCAGATGGATTAAACAATTAAATGTAAATGTGAAGTCTTTCAAGTGCTAGCAAACAAGTTAATAAGCTGGGGGTGGGCTGGGGAGGATTGTTCTCTGATTCAGTATCCAGAAGCAGTGATGAAAAGATCCATAATTTAATGGCATTAAAAATTTACATGGCCAAAAATAATCTTAAGAAAATAAAAAGAGAGTGGCAAACTAGAAAAAATTTATAATTTATATAACAGAAAAAGTATCCCTAATACATAAAAGCTTTTATAATAAAAAGTACCAATAGCCATATCAAAGAAAAAAACTATAGCTATCTCTTAAGTATATGGAATAGATGCTTGGCACCACCAATAAATAGAGAAATGGAGAATAAATGTACAGAGATACCTTTCTCATCTATCAAATTAGCAAAACCTCAAAAGTTTGATAATGTACTCTCGACGATTCTGTGGGGGAAATACCTGTTATCATCAGGATAGGAACTTTCTAGAAGGAAGTGTGATTCCAAACAAAATTATATAAGCATTTATTATTTTACTCAGTAATAATTCCTCAATCTACTCTGTAGATACATTGGTAAAATATGGAGACTTATTCACAAGGCTATTTATCATATCATTATGCAGAATAGCAAATAATGGAAATGTCCCAAATGTTCATCACTAGGAGATTTATTGAACTATGATACTTTCAAAAAACAGAATGCCATGCACTATTGAAAGATTGGTAGAGGAAAGAATGAGCACTATCTTTATATGCTAGTAATAAATATGTGTTATAGTTTGCTGTCATTTACCTAAGAAAAGGAGTGATATATATATGCATTTTTGTCTGTTTTTAAAAAATGAGAAGATAAATTATAAAACCCATAAAAGTGGTTACCAATATTTGGAGGTAGAGGTGAAGAATACATGGGAGGGGATAAGGATAAAAGTTAGGAACTAGGGTGGGGGAAGGGGAAAGGAAGGAAGAGAAAAGGAAAAAAAATTCTAGTAGTGTCTCTTAGTTAATTGAATAGAAAGGTTTATGCTAATATAATTTGGAGAATTTTTTATGCCCATATCTTGTACTCTGAGTAATTACTTTGATGTTATTTTCTTATTATTTTGTTTTGAAATTTTGTTTTACTTTTTTGTTAAAAATTCTGAAATAATACAAAAAGTTAGACTTATTTGCATATAAATTTGAGACCATATACATATTTTGTGTGACTTATAAAACAAAACAAAAAAAGAGAATAACTTCCTAAAAATGAAATGAAAAATGAAGCAATTAAATGTAAATATATGGTATAATCACACAGAGAGGGTATCTTTTGATTTTCTACTTACTCATTTATCTTTTCTTTTGTTGTTTTGTTTTGGTTTAGTTTATTTTGAGATGGTGTCTCACTATTTTGCCCACGCTGGCTTTCAACTTTTGATCCAGAATTCTACCTCAGCCTACCTCATAGGTGGAATACTGGAAGCACACCATTGTGCCTAGCTTAACCTTTGCTTTTAACTACGATTTGTTTCTGTTAATCCTATTGAGATATACTTAGAGGACAAAAGAACTTGCCCTAAAACCCATAAAGTCTTTCTAATAATCAAGATATTGGTGATAGTGCTAATTTTGTTAGTGTCAGACTGGTGTATATGTGACATGGGTGAAAGTAAATGGCTTATTATACTATAGTCAATCAGGGTTTTCATCCTGGGAGAAAGAAGATACAAGGTACATGAGATCAAAGTGAATTGATGAGATATTTTTTCTTTAATCAATATAATTTGACATACATATTTTTTGACTGAAATAGCCTAGGAATAATGGCTGTTTCAGTATTGTTGAGTCTCTCTAGAAACTCCTGCCCTTTAAACATGATTTTCTATTTAATGAAAGGAGGATTCCTCGATGAAATGAATGATTCCTGTGGCACGAAAGGGCAGGATATCTTGAGACTACCAAGTTGCATTGAAAAGACTCAGGAAGCAATTTGAACAGACACTTACTAGAGAATGCAGTAAACTAAATGTCAATCAAGATAACAGTTGCAAGGGATTTAAATCCATCAAATATGCCCAAATCCATGGGTTCAGTTCATATTGTTATAAATATGGATTTTCTTTAACGCTGTTGTGGAGTGATAGGAGACAAGATGGCAGAACAGTAAGCAGCAAAGTAAACAGCCTCTCTGAGAGATACCATCCAGATGCTGGAATATAGTAACATGGGAAAGACAAGAAGGAAGGAAGTGGATCCCCTGGACCCAGGAAGAATCTAAAGTGAGAATTGAAACCCACAGAAAGAGTTAAAAAAAAAAAATTAAATGAAGAAGAAGGCGGTACTTGGCAGTGCCTCTGCCCGGAGCCAGACCTACTATGTGAGATGAGCTGCTGGAACCTGGGGTCACTCGATCAAGGTAGCACAGCAGCGGCAGCGACCCTGGAGGTCTCTGCCAAGAGAGGCAGCATTGGAGGAGAGTGGCAGTGGATGGGGGAGCAGACCTGGAGGATTGAACTGGCTGATGGTGAATGCAGGGGACTCTATCCTCTCACAGGAGAGAGCAATTGGCTGGAAACCATTTTGGAGTTGGGCTGGATGGGCCCAGGGCTGGAGCTGCTCCTGGCTTCCTCCAGCAGCTCCTAGCTGGGTGCAGACCCATGGAAATTGCTTGGATTGAGCCCTGCCCCTGTGCGCATTCTGGGGGCCACCTCGGAGGGTCCCTGCGGGTGACTGGCTTAGTCTGGAGGTGGTGGCTCCATGCGCGCTCCAGGGGCGGTAGTGGAGGATCCCGCTGGTGACCAGCCCAGGTTTGCAGGCAGTGGCCCTGCCCCAATGCGCACTCTACCAGCCATCAGGGAGTCAACACAGGCTGGGGAAAAGCAGCAGACAGCGCTGCAACAGTTTACCCAGTGGCCACCATCAGATACCCATAGTCAGCACTGGCTAGGAGAACCAAACAGTCTCACTTCAGAGAAATTGCAGCCATTGCGAGGAGTGCCTGGGACCCCAGTACCCATTTGTCCAGAAGAACACGGGAATATGTCAAGACAAAGATGCAAAAGGCAGTCTCTAGCCTCCAATCCAAGCAGAGCAAATCCAGGAGATACAAATGCAGAAGAGATCAGGAGTCCCACAACTGAAGTTTCTGAGGTGATGGCAGCTGAAATAAAGAAACAACTTCATGAGGCTATAAAAGAAATTAGAACAGAAATACTAACTCAACTAAAAGAAGAAATGAAAAACATAATGAAAGAATTGCTAGGCATCTCTAAAGGAGACATAGATGAAAAAATGGAGCATAGCAAAATGAGGGAAACCTTGAATAAATAATACAAAAAAGATTTAGAATACATGAAACAGATTCAAAGAGATAACCAGGAAATCAAAAACTCCAATGAAAGTTGGCAAAACCACTTGAAAGAAACTGAAGATAGACTTTCATACCATGCAGACAGGTTTGCGGCTTGTGATTGCGAAGGGAAAGATTTCTTTAAAATAACAAGGAACCTGGAAGTAACAATTCAACAGCTGCAACACAACTCAAAGAAACATTACTTAAGAATAAAAGGTGTGAGTGAAAAAGCAGGGGTCAATACAAATGAAATTAAAAGTCTATTTGCAGAAATAATTTCAGAAAACTTCCCAAGCATGGGAAAAGAAAGTGACTTTCAGATCACTGAAGCATATAGAACTCCAGCTAGCCATAACCAAAATAAATCTACACCCAGACATATAATAATCAAGATCCCAGAAATTCAACACAAGAACAGAATATTAAAAGCTGTTAGAGAAAAGAAACAGATCACCTACAAAGGAAAACCCATCAGAATCACAACAGACTTCTCAACACAAACCCTTAGGTCAAGAAGAGCTTAGAGTGAAGTATTTCAAGCCCTGAAAGAAAACAACTTCCAACCCAAATTGATGTACCCTGCATAACTATCTTTCAAAATTAACAGAGAAACAAGATACTTCCATGACAAAAAAACAACTGAAGGAATTTATGACCACCAAGCTAACCCTACAAAGAATACTGAAGGACATTTTAGAGAGAAATAAAAAAGACCACAGCTCCAGAAACAGTGGTAGAGGGATATCACTGAGCGGGACAGACAATTGAATAGAGAGGAAAAGTAGGCATCCATCAGCAGGAAAATAGCATGGCAGAGATGAGGCAGTGCATGTTGGCCTTAACCATTAACATAGATGGTCTCAATTCACCAATAAAAAGAAACACAGGCAGAGTGAATCAGGAGAAAGGATCCATCAATATACAAGAAACACATTAAACTCGAAAGGGGGTTAGACTGAAAGTCAAAGGAGAGAGAACAATGTTGTGTGTGACAGGGAACCAGAAAGAAGTGGGGGTAGCTTGCCCATCAGCTACATAGCGGACAAGAAAGATATGGCATTTTTATGCAGTGGAAAGCTACTCAGCTATAAAGCCTCTTGTAGGTAAATGGATACAACTTAAGGTCATGTTCATGCATGAAATGACCCAGAGCCACATGGGTGAACATCATGTTATCTCCCTAGTACAAAAAAACTAAAGGAGTTGGTAGGATTCAAAATACACAATACATATTGTAAAAATGAAAGGGGAGGAAGTGTCTAAAAAGGGAAGGCAGTGGCTGTTGTTAATCTATCATTGGGATTTGAGTCCTGTATTGTTTTCATTGAGCTGTTTAGTTTGGTCTTACTGTATTTCGATTTGCCTAATTTTATCATATTTGATGGCATAGATAGCTATTTCAAAGATAACAAAATATATTATGATAGCCATTATTGATAGCAGATCACCTTGTTTCGAAACCCTGTATTGCTTTCATTGTTTTGTTTTGAAAGATTTTATCCTATTTTGGTTTGTTTGTTTGTATTATGACTCATGATATAGGCAACTGCTTAGAAGATACCATGAGGCATTATAGTAATCAGTGTTGTTTTACTATGTATTGCTTCCATTGTTTTGCTTTTTTTTGGTTTCATTCTGTACTATTTTGTTTGATTATATTACGCCTGATGGTATGGGCAGTTATTTTGAAGATAACAAGAGGTATTCTAAGGAGAAAGGAGGAAAGAAGGAAGGGAAAAGGAAAAAGACATAAATTTGTATATTGGTATACATAAGATAGTTAAAATGACTGCACTACTAAATGCACTAGTTATTGAAAAAGAACAGTTAATACTCATATGATTAGATCAATGTCTATATCTGTTAATCTAAACAACCCCTTTGAAGGTAACAATATGCAATATTACAACCATTTTCAGATTCCAGTCATCTCATTTTGTAAACCTATAATGTTATTGTATTGGATTTGTTGTTATTGTTTGTCTCTTTTTCTCCTTGTTTTTCTTTTCTGTGTCTTTTTTCTCTTAAATAAAATTAAAGAAAAAAAGTGGAAATTTGAAAATTGGTAAATAAAGGGTAAAAACTCAAAACATTTTTGTCTGACTCTTCTATACAAATGATACTTAAGACAAACCAAATAACTGATGGAGGAAGTATCTCTTCATGAAAGTTTTGTCTCTAATACATACAGAAGGAATGTTAGACTATCTTCATTTTATAATCACTGACTTAATAGATATAGACAAAGGTTGTTAATAGCTGCTAATTTCATTAAAAAGGCAAGCAGTACACAAATTTAGGCATTACATATGCAGCAACCTTGTCAGAGTTACACAGCCTAGGATTTTCTGGGTATTGTGGCACATGTCTGTAATACCAGCAGTCTAGGAGGCTGAAGCAGGAGGATCAAGCCCAGTCTGAACAATTTAGTGACTCAGTAAGACTGTCTCAAAATAAAAAATTAAAAAATGGCTTGGAATGTAGCTTACACACACCCTTAAGGTTTGATCAAATCATTACCTATATCAGTGATTTTCAAATTGGTTGCACTTTAGTATCACTTAGTGTTTAGAAATTCCAAAGTGTGGACTATGATTACATTACAGTTTCTCAGAACACAACACAAACATTGGGATTTCTTAAAGCTCACTGGTTGTTTCAGTGTGCACCCAAAGTTGAAAGGCACTATTTTAGATCCAACTGATAATTTACAGGAAACAGAGGGACAAGAGGGTACACTCAGTAAAATACAAACTCTGGGAAACTTTATAAGACAAATGACCTAGTTTTTTAAAGAATGAAAGGCAATGAAAAGAGAAGGGAAGCATATATTAGTTTTGGTGCTATGTCAACTGATTTTTTTGTGGGGGCTACAGTCCTAAATTTATTGCATAGGTCCTACAGTAATCAAGCAAATGGAATCACTGATTGTTTATTTAATAAAGTATTACAAGAGAACTATGGATCTAATTTTTTTAAAAAAAGCAGTCCCTGTTATTAGAGATACATGATGAATATATGAATAAAATATTTGACTTTTGCAAAATAATTAGTAATGGTGGGGAGGAATAACTAGACAAACAGAAAAAACAGTATTGAGTGGTAAGTGTTGAAGTTACATGGCAGATACATGGAGATTCGTTTTACTGTTTTCTGTGTTTCATATATTTGAAACCTGTAACACCATTGTTTTCAAAATTTCAAGGAAAGCATTTCAGGCAGAGAAAGGATATCAGCACAGAAGAGTAAGAAAAAGAAATCTGAACCTAAGCAGGGTGGCATGAGCCAGCAAACTCTACTGCTGGGAAAACTTCGGCAGGATAGTGAGTTTGATGCCAGCTTGGGCAATATAGCAAGACCTCATGTGAAAAAGAGAGAGAAGAAAAGAAAAGTGGAAAACACAAGAGAAAATGGGGTCATGGGAGTTTCTCAAAAAAGATTCATTAACAGATCAAGTGAGAGGAGATCGGAAAAGTACCCACTGTTTTTTGGCAGTTCAGATGATATTGTGACTTTGACTAAAATAATTCCATTGGCACTGTGTCATTTGAAAGTCTGGTTGCAGTTGGGAAGAAGAAAAGAAATGTGTCTAGGCTATTATTACACAGCAGCAGGACAGTAGCTACAAGTGTACAGTTACAGGGTCAAGGGAAATTGTGCTGCCACATTCTCTGTAATTTTGGTTTTTCATGTTATGAGACGTTTTATTGATCTTGGGGACTAGTGGAAAGTGGAAAACTGAACTACCAAAGAGATACAATAAAGTCTTAGAGATTAAATGGGATAGGTTCAAAGCAGAAGTTGAAGTTTGTTCTGTATAGAATGGGTACTTGCTCCTGTCACACAAATTGGCTACTAAAACCACTGATGGCATGAATGGGAGGAGTAAAATGTTAAAAGGATTCTTTTCTAGCAGCCTTTATTTTCTCCATTAAATGGGGTGTGGTCATCTTCATATTATAAGTGAACTGATGGTTAAGAGAGTTAGAAGGTTGGAAAAGACTTTATGCTATATATTCCAACTTAAAAAAAGAGGGGGCAGGAATGTGGTATAGAATGTGTACTCAGCTGATATAGGATTTCGTAACGTGTTTCTGCTGTTATGAGAGAAAGAACAACAGAAACATAGAAAGACCCATAAAGTTTCTTATTTTCAAGTATATTGCCATATATATATATATATATATAATTTCAAATATATATATATATATATATATACACATATATATTTAAGTCTTATATCCTGAATCTTTGCTAAGTTCACTTAATATCTCCAGTACCTTTGTTGGTAGATTATATGAGGCTTTCTACATAGATGATCATAGTGGTTATTAATGAAGTGTCATCTGTGCTTACCTGATCTGGTTTTATGTAGATTCTTTTATCAGGGTATGTTTCTATTTTTTGTTCATGAAGAAATTTTATTAAGAATGAATCTTAGGTTTTTTTCAAATAGTTTTTCTTCATCTGTTGAAGTGACAGAATGATTTTTATTAATTTGTTAGCAGTGATTAATTTTAAAATGTTGAACCAACTATAAGTTCCTGGGAAAAAATCTTGGTCATGAAGGACCATCATTTTTTTATGTTGTTGGATTTGTTGAAATCTGATTCATAATTTTTTATCTGTATTTGTGAGAAATGCTATTCTATAGTATATGTCTTTTTTTTTTTTCTTTTAATGTCTTTGGTTTTGGTATCAGGATAATGCTGGCCTCAACAATGAGTTGGGAATTAGTATAGAACTGGCAATACTATTTCTTCCTTAAATTGTTTGATAGAATTTGCCACTGAAGTCAGCTGGGTGTAGTTATTCTTTGAAAGATTTTTAACTAAAAAAAAATCCAGTAAATACAGACCAGTTTGTTATCGGGTGAACTTTCATAGTTTGTGTCCCTCAAAGAATTTATACATTTCATGAGAGTTTTCAAATTGATGGGCATAAAATTGTTTGTAATTTATTTTTTCTTAGTATCTAAAGGATATGCAGTAAAGTTAACTCTCTTATTTTTCACACAGTTAGATTGTTCCCTTTTATCATAATTTCTTAGGCTAGAAGTTTGTCAGAGTTACTCATCTTTTCAGGGAATGTTTTTGGTTCCAGTGTTTCTGAATCAGTGTATTGTTTTTCTATTTTCTCTTTCACTGATAATCTATGATATTTGTTGTTTTCATTCTTCTGTTTACTTTGGGGTCCCCCCCCCGGCTTTTTCTGAGTCCTTAAAATAGAGTTTAGGTCATGAATTTGAAACCTTTCTCTTTCAGTTCCACCCCACGTATTCCTTTAATGACATCCCACAAATTTTACCTGTAGTATTATAATTTTCATTCAGTGCAAAGTACTTTTGCATTTCCTCTTTCATTTCCTTTTTTGATCCATGACTTACTTGACATCATTTTTTTAAGTTTAAAATATTTGAGGATTTTTCAAGTATCTTTATGTTACTCATTTCTAATTTTTACAAAAGGTATTAACTTAGGATATGGTATGCAGGACTTGAAACCCAAGTATTGCTGATCTTGGAAAATATTCCACATATACTTGAAGAGAATGTGTTTTTGCTATTTTGGATGAAGAATTGCATAAGTGTAAATTAAGTCAGTTGGCTGTTAGTTTTGTTCAGTTTTCTGTATCCTAATTTTCTGTGTATATGTTTTATCAGTTATCAACAGAGAAAATTAAACTTGCCCTATAATTGTAAATATGTCTATTCATACCAAATGAATTATATAAAGGGAAAAGTAATGTTGCTGTACATTATTTTAAAAAAATTATTAGATAATGTCTCTGGTTTGTGCTTTACTGTTGATCTATTTGTAACACCATTTTTTAAAAGAAACATTTTTACATTTGATTGCTTTATCATTTATCTAACCTATGTTATTTATTTTGGTTGGCAGCATCTATGTTTTTGAAACAGGCCTTTGAAGGAGAATACCCTAAATTATTACGCCTTTATAATGATTTGTGGAAGCGTCTTCAACAGTATAGTCAAAACATCCAAGGAAATTTTAATGCAAGTGGAACTACAGACCTCTATGTTGACATGCAAAACACGGAAGATGATAAACAAGATATATTCATACCAAAAAAGCCAGATTATGAGTATGTTTGTTTAATTTGAGTTGTTCGTTGGAATGTTAAGGATTTTTGTTTCTCTTAAATTTGTATTATAAATTAGAATTTGGGAATACACTAAACATGCAAATATTTGTAATGATTTTTAAAATTTACGTACTTTAAGAGACTTTGTAAGACTTAACTAAAAGTCAAATTTCACCCTAAGGTGCATGTTCTGGCCCCTTCTATAATCACTGTTAATGTATAACACTAAACGGTATAATTAGAAGCTAAAATATGAACATATGTGGTCATTGTCTTTTCATTCATATTTAATGATCTGTAATCACATCAGATAGTATCATTATTGGTAGGCCATTTACATAAATGTGACATAAAAGGATCTCGCTTGTTCAGAAGCTACAGGGGAAATAGAACATCCTAGAACAGGTTTTCAGTGTGTTAGGAAGAAACTGTATAATCAGAACTACCCCCAGAAAATTCCTCAGATCACACACAAAGTATCATAATGTAGCCATATTTAGGAGTCACATTGGAAACCAGTGTACCAGTATTTGAAAGAGTATTTTTAAATTTCTATTTAAGCACCAGATAAAGAGATAGTCTTGTACACCTTTCTTTAAACACTGGATTCATATTTTTAGTAGAAAGTCTGATTAAAACTGTAGCAGATTCTTATCACCTCCCTTGTAAGAAGAATGTTCCATAGCTTCACGAGTGGTATTAAGGAATTGTTTCTCTTAATTTTTTTTCTAAGTACATACAGTTGAATTTGTGTGCTCTATAGTTAGAAATCCTGACTGGTCAATTGAATGGCCAGAGTAGGCTGGAAAGATAGAACAATACCAGATTGTCTCCTCAATAACTTTTATGATAAATTGATGATTAATTTAGAACTAATGAAAATGGAGATGAGGACAGAACCCACATCTGTTAATCTATAAAGAACTGATGTTTTTAAGGAGATTACATAAAATAACATTATAACTATCAATGTATTCCTACTTAGTTTTATTTTTAATCCTTTTACCAGCACTAAAAATATGGAAATATACAAAGCAAATGGTAACGATAGTTTATCTCCAGGAGATAATCTTTGTACTTTTTGCTTTTAAGATGAATATATGTTACTTTTCTTTTTAAAGTTTTACTTTTAAGAAAAAGAAAAGTAGTAAACTCAATGGGAAGGGAACCAGTTTTTAGACTAATGAGACATAATTATCACTCTATGGAGGTGAAATTCAGGAAAATGTTGATAAGGAAATGTAGTAGGACCCATATTCCCTGCAGTTAAAAAAAAAAAAAATGAAGGTAATAAAGAAACCGACGGAATAGATTTAAGATAATCTTCAAGAAGTAAGGCAGAGAAGAAAACATGCGTTTGATCCAGGTTACCTGAGTCTAAGAAAAATTTCTTAGTTTTTAATGATAAAGGTAAAATTGAGAGTATTGTAGATAGAACTCACCAGTGGAAAGAAAAAGAGATGAGAAATGCAAGAAAGAAAAAAGAGATAATGGATGGAACAAGATGCTAGAGAGGAATCAACATGATCAAAGCACAAGTAACTAGGTTAGCAAGTACTGAGTACTTTTAGTGTTTGTGCTAAAGTTTCAGTAATGGTAATTATTATAAAACAAATGAGATTAAGTAGTCAGAGAAAGTCTCTTCAGAGGAGGTGATGTTTGACCTGAGAGCTAGATAACATGAACGAATCAACCACGAGAGATTTGGTGCAGATTGCAGTAGGCAGAAGAGCAAGATTAGAAGGCTTGAGCAAATTAAGATGGGGAAGTTTGATGAGTAGAAGCCAGTGAGGCTGGAACACAGTGAGTGAAGAGAAATGTGTGTGTGCTGTTGGGTACAGACAAAGGGAAATGTGAGAATATTAGGGTCATGGAAAGGGGGTTGGAACATGTTCTAATAGAGTTGGTAATTGTTTTAAAAGAAGGGGTGATAAACACTTCAAATCAGCAGTCTGCCTTTTGCGTGGACAACTTAGGCACCCAGGAGGAGAGATGGGGAATGGAGGGTGTTTTGTTTCTCTAGATAAAAGGTGATAATGGCTTAAACTTAGGTGAGCAGATAAGATAGTAAGATTAATTCAAGGTATATTCTGAGTCAAGATGTATTTTAGAGGACAAGCCAGTGGAACTCCCTGACAAATTATGTCTGAGAGAAAAGGGAATCAAGTGTATGACTAGACAAGTTGGTAGAAGACTGTTAAGATTGGAATTATTTAAAGCATTGTGTTGAATTTAGGTTTTTCTTTTGAAACTGGTGAATGGAAAATGCAAATAGGGTTATTGAAAAGATAATTCAGTACGTGTTAGGGCTGGAAGTATGTACCACAATGGTTGGTCAGAGATGGGTACAAGGTCTAAGAACTGTATCATTAAGAGATTTTTGCCATTGTGTGAACATCACAGGGTCTAATTACAGAAGCCTACTGTGGGTAAACCATGCCATGTGTTCTCTTGATGTAATCAAGAGGTAGACTTAAACACAAAGCATAGAGGCTGGTGTAGCATAGCATGCTGCTTTACAGTAAACATTAGATTTTACAAGAAGAAGAAATACATTCTAAAACAATGGAAGTATTAAACCAGTAACATACTCATTTATTCTTATACATTATTACCTCTTTTCCTTCAGGGCTTAGTAAGCCTTCTCTTGCCACACCCTCCCTAAAATTTGGATTCAAAAAGTATCTTAACCTATATGCTGTCTTCCTTGCTTTATTTTTCTTTTAGAAAAATATTGAACTCATTAAATTTATTTTTTGTATCATTTGTTAGCTTGTAAACTTTAAAAGGCTAGGGAATTTTTTAAAACTGAGATCACACTGATTGCCTGCACCTAGGAAATACTTGGCATATTGTGGAGACTTAATAACATTTGTGCGAAGAAAAGAGATAGAAGATCAGGCATATGGAGATTTGTCTTTGAATTTGGAGATCTTAGAGGTGCAGCAGTTCAAAATTTGTAAGCTCCATAGTAGAGTTTTTTTTTTAAGTCACTATAATAAATATAGACTTCTAATACAGGACAGGTTTTAGAGAAGTTGCATATTTTGACATTGTAGTTACTAAGAATTTTTGCAACTCATTTGAAGAATAAGAAGACTGTTAGTGGCTCAAATTCAGGGCCAAAATTTCTACAGAAGAGAGAAGAGGCTTCCTAAGGTCAGTAGATGACAGAGTAGACACAGAAAAGGCATTTATATAGATGGCATGAACTTAGAGAATTGCTTGAGACAGGTTTAGATACTAGTTCTTCTCTTTGCATCTTCAACTCTTATAAAAATTATACAGTTTGCACTTGACCTGCCTATTTTGTTCACTAGATTATACAGCACTCTTAATCTGTATCTTCCCAGCACTTGTCAAAGTGCTTGATGCATTGTATTCTCAGTATACAGGTGTTGAGTGGAATAGTTCATAGGTGAGAAAGTATTAAGAGATAACTATGGAATTATAAAGTAGAAGCCAAGAGCCTTCTGACCTGTAGGCTTGTCAGTTGACCAGAAGTGTGAGAGAAAGAGAAAACCAGGTTTCCTATGCATGAAGAGCAGGTCAGATCTTGTCAAGGTTAACATTTGAGATAAAGGGAAATCTGTTCTTTAAAAAAAAAAAAGGGACAGTGGAGAGAATGGTAGAAGGATTATAAACAGAAGATGTGAAAAAGAATTATGGAATTATGGAAGTAAAGAAACAAATAGAAATGATTATAGACATTTAATAGTAATTCTCAAAGGAAAATTATAAGATTCAATCATTTTGTTCCTAAATGAGAATATAGAAGAACTGTTGAAAACAAGGGGGAGAGAAGTATTGAAAAAGTTGAGTTTTATTTTATGAAGAATATTGTAAAAACAAATTAGAACTCCAATCAAGCGTATTTATGTGATAAGACTTTAATAAAAAACCCTTTACTTTTGCCCTCATTCTTATTAGTAGTAACACAAAAGGGAAAACTATAGTAATCTAGCTCTGTACCCTCTCCTGTCAGTCAGTGAGCTTTGTGGGAGACGGCAGCTGTGGGGAAGAGAGCTGACCTACTGGAGCAGGTCTCTGCAAGCCTGCCTTGCTTACATGTTTTTGATACTCTCCATTGGATTTGCTAAGTAAAGGCATAGCTTCCATTAGGATTAATGGACTCTTACACTTTTATTCTTTTGCTTTGAAGTGACACATAATATTTTTGGTAGTGGTACATACTGCTTTACATTTATTGCTAGGATTTATATATGAATAAAAGTGTAAATGAAAATGTTTGTGCAATCTTTAATAAATATTTAATCATGAAATACATTTGTAACTATATATGTTTTAAAACAAGACATTTTCTTTTTGTTTATATAGTTACATTTTGTATAGGAGATAAGTTTCTGAAAAAGTACTACCAGTTAGTTTTATATAACTTATTATTTTTTTTTTTAAATCTTGTTTCCACAGTCCAGAAAAGGCTTTGAAAGACTCACTGCAACCTTATGAGGCTGCTTATCTCTCAAAATCCTTATCTCGACTCTTTGATCCTATCAACTTGGTTTTCCCCCCTGGTGGGCGTAATCCTCCTTCCTCTGATGAACTTGATGGGATCATTAAAACTATAGCAAGGTATGTATTTTTTGTATAAGGATATGCTGTAACATGCCTCCATATTTGTTAGAGATGTCTGATAGCAGTGCATTTTAAATTTACCTCAAATTATTCAAGTAATTAGGCATGCAATTAAGTCAAGAGTTTTGCAGTTAATGAGTGCACACATTGTAAGTACTTGAGATTCCAGTTAATAAAACCATTCAAAGATAGTCTAAAAATAGTTTTATTATTCCATTTTACCAAGGATGTAAAATAAGCCTACCTTTTCATAGTATATTCCCCGTATTATACAGAAAAGTAAGTAAGAAAATAATTAATACAAATTAAGAGACTAAAACATAGAATTTAATATTTTTTGTTCTAAACACAGAAAGTGGTTGATAGCAGCAACAAGATTCTGATCCTGATTAGCCTACTTGTGTTTGCTATTTTAAGCTTCCTAAATGAATGTGGCAGCTTTTGAAACTCTAAAAAGGGAGGTGTCCTACAGAGGTGCAACCTGAGTGATTGCAGACAATGTAATTGTCCTGCTGCCTTTAGACGTGTGTAATTAACAGTCATCCACCTTAGTTTGCAACCAAGACTATCTCAGTCCTGTCATACCTAACAACTGTTGTCATAACACTAAGTCTGTACATTTGAGGTGAACATTTTGTAGAGTAAAAATAGTGGTTGGGCAACATAGGACCAAGGTATAAAACTGTAATTCATTTAGAATACAAATTTGAAGATAGTGGTTCTGATTGCTGGAAGAGGAAGTATTTTTTAAAAGCCACAAGTATAAATCTATCTTGAGTTGTAAACATGTATAAATTGTCCAAGCTGCCCACCATCTTGGTCCCAAATCTCTCCCTAGTTAACTTGACTCTAGATTTTCACTCTTATGGCTCTGTCACTTGTTTAGTGTGCTAGTGATAAAAATTACCCTAAAGTCAACTCAAGCTCTTGGACCTCTTTATGTAAATGTTAAAGAAATGTCCTCCCATTCCTTTTTGCAGCCTGACAGTGCTATAATCAGGTGTAATCTAGAATATGAAGAAGAATACTTCTGCCAATGTTTAATATAATTTAAAAATGAATATTAATAAAATTAGTGTTAGTACCACATGAAAGGGCATTTTTGTAACATATGTAGTACTAGTGTTACACTTTGAAACTTCTTTACTTTCTTTAAAAAGATAACCTGATTAAGTGCTGATTTAGTCTACTTCAGAGATAATAGTTTCTTTTCTTGCTTGGACCTGTCCATGAGTTTATATGCACTTTTTAACTTTTAGTATCCTTGGTCATTGTTCCAATTGTAACACTGTTACATTGGTGTTTTGGCGGGGGCAATCAAATCAAATATCCCAAGTAATTCGGTGTTGAACATGAAACAGCAAAAAAATGCTTTAAGAAACCACATTTTTAAGATGTCAAATTATTGCCATTATGCTTTTGATACATTTTAAAAACCACTTTATACAAAATACCGTAAATTGGCATAATTTCTACAGGAATTGAGTATCTTTATGTACCATGTGTAATTTATATTTTTAGCGTATGTCCCTCCAAGGTCATCATTTCCATTCAAGAGCTGTCATTTCCTTGCAGATGTCTATGATATGCAGTGTCTCTAATTGCACTTATCAGTATTAGCAAGTATGCTACTTTAAAAATCTGTACACAGTTTACTCTCTTAATCACAGACTGAACTCACACATGATGTGCTCTTATTAATGAGAAAGTAATCATTAACAAAGCCATCCCAAAGCACTATTTCCTAATGCTGAATTTAGGAGGAAAAATGAAACTGCAATCAAGTCATGGGGGCAGCCAGCAAAATCTATGAAAAGAATCACCACATCACATACTAGACTTAGGTGCATATGTTACTCTTTGCTTTGGTGATAAACTATATCGATAATGATTAAAATCTGCTTGTTTTCTCTAGTGAACTAAATGTAGCTGCTGTTGATGCAAACCTCACGTTAGCTGTGTCAAAAAATGTGGCAAAGACCATCCAGTTATATGGTGTAAAATCGGAGCAGCTTGTAAGTGGTATTGCTTATTTCTAAACTTGCGTTTTGTTTAAACTAATTATACAATACTTGATTAACTATAACTAACATCATAATAAATGAAGTAATCTGTTTTTACCTGCATTTTAGTTGTTCCAGTTGGTTCTATAACAATTTTTAGGGTAGCCTGTTGACAAATTAAACTGAAATAATTTACATAAAATGATCCTTGATAGTATGAGCCTTCCTATTTCATTCCCAGTGAAAGGCCAAATTTTGTTTGCCTGTATGGTGCCATTTAACATTCAGTTGGTTTTGTAATCTTGACAGTAATTTATAGAAATCTTTTTTAAAAACTTTGTTTATTAAGAAATAGCCATATAAAGACATGGGAGCTCTTTATAGGCAATTCGATGACTAATTTTTCTCTCCAAACTTTGCTTATAGATGCTTTATTGTAATCTCATTGCTTTAGAAAAATGGTTATAAATAAAATTCAGTAAAATTTTATCTACTAGAGTTTAGTGTAGCTACTGAAGATGTCAAGAAAAAAATTTTGTAAGACAGTCACCCAGAGGACAGAAAAAATCAACACACACACAGAAAGTATTTTGCTTTGGGGGTGTGGCAGGATATGGTGGAGTGAAGGAGAGGCAATAATGGTAATATGTGATTTCGATTAATGTTGTGACTAAAAAGGCTTTGAAATACAAAAATAATTCTGTTTCACTCACATTATTGAATGATATTTCTGGTTATATACCCCTAAATTACTCAGGACTACTTATCCTGCAATACTGAAGGTTAATGGAAAGTTGTTGACCTTTTTCATTCTGTATTAGAATTTCCCCCTCCCCCAATGATTTTACTTTCATTTAGGTACATAAGAAAGGACTAAGCATTAAACAATAATACAATGATAATGTATTACAAAATACATTATCAACTAATGGCTGAAATAACATTTCACTGTTATTATTTGTTTCTCAGCTATTAATAATACCATTTCTGCTATTCTTGTTTTTGTTTTTGTGTTTGTTTTTTGGTACTGGGAATCGAACTCACGACCTCACACTTGCCAAACAGGTGCTATACCACTGAACTATATCCCTGACCCCATATTTTTTTTTTAATTTGACATGTTGTATTCTTTGATCATTCTATGTCATTCTTCTGGAATAGTTTCACTAAAACATTGGGAGGAAAATAGCTAAATACTAAAATTTCTGGGGAAGAAAGACTAGAAATTTTTAAGTAGACTAACAACTGTATAAAGGAAATGCTGACCTGAGATTTAGGATGAAAGCAGTATCTGTAAGTAGGGGATTCTTTTTGTAGATGAAAAATGTAAGTCTGAAATCCATGAAGCTAAGAAGTGACAAAAATTAGATCTTCAATGGAATGTTCAAGTAGTGAGATAAAGGAAAGCTAGAAATTTAAAGGCATTATACTTTCAGAAAGGGTAACTTAAAAATACAAGCCAAAATACACAATGAGCAGCTTTCTGAGCCTAAATTTATTTCTCTAAAGATTAGAACTTTCTTCGCTACCAAATAATTTTAATATGCTTAATTATAGCTTTAGTTCACATCAGGAGAAAGGCTCACAAAATGGTTTTGAAGGCTGATTTTAATGTTCTGACATGTAGTCAAATTAACTAATAAATTATAAGTAAAATACACTTATATGCTTATAATAACAGGTTGGAAAATATTTTTATCATTACATATGTGTTTTCTCCTAAGGCTTTTTGTTATTAGTTATCAAAAGTATATGTCATACAAATTTATATCTCTACAAGGACAAATTTTTGTTTTTTTCTCAATCTGAAATGATAGCAAATAATTCTTTTATTTATTTACTTTTTTGAGACAGGAATGTCACTATGTCACTGTGTAGTTCAAGCTGGCCTTGAACTCACTATGCAGCCTAATCTGATCTGGAAATCATGGTGATCCTCCTGCCTCAGCCTCCAGAGTGATAGGATTACAGGTGTGTGCCACCATACACAGCTCAAACAATCCAGTTTTACAAGCAGGGTAATAACCACCATTTTAAATCACATACAGTGAATCAGGGATTATGCCAATCTATTTACATGTATTATCTCATCTGTTTTACAAGTATTGTGAAATGAGAGTATTAATTTCTACTGCTACAAAATATGGACATCAAGGCTGAGGAAGATTATTAGTATGACCAGTACAACTAAATATAGACTATCAGTGAACAAGTGTGGCAGCTAACTTTTAACCCAGACCAAACTTTAACCTTTAAAACTAGCTGCACGTTTTGGTGCATGCCTGTAATTCCAGTGCTCAGTAGGCTGCGGCAAGAGGATTGCCTCAAGTCAAGGCCAGCCTGGACTACAGAGGGAAATCCTATCTCAAAAAAAAAAAAAAAAAAAAAACCACTCTCCTGACTTGTATCTATGTGCAAATATAACATCTTCTTTATGTAATAAAAGTGTGATTGTGTAATACATGCTGTTTCGTGGTGTACTTGTTCATTTAACAACATGACAGAGATCTGTATCTATTTTAATCTATATGTGATATATGACTTATATGTATCATCATTTATTTAACATCTATGCCCTTAATACTTAGATGATAACTTCGTTCAATTTTAAAGTAACAAGAATTAGCACTGAATTCTCACATGTGAGTTCTAAGCACTGGGTTACATCTTTTGCAGAATATGTCCTATGAATATCAGCTTCCAATATGTTCTTTTCTAAAAATGAGATCAGTGCTCTTTAAACTTTCATTTAAAAGTTCTTATTCTTTTGGCCTGGCAACACTTGTGAAGTTATAATCAGTTCACTAAGTAAAATTTTGTGTTCAAAACACACAAACACATATACACATATCTATTAATCATATATATCGTAACAATTTGTGATTGGCCCGAATGAATTATTTAATGGTGAAATAGTGAGCATTTGTTTGCATAGTATGAAATAGGACTTTTAAGATGTAACTAGAACTTATAATGGAAATTTTAAATCTCTGTTCTTGTCCTCTCTATTAAAAGGAGATCAAAAGATTACTGTACAAGGGAACTGTTATGACCTTTATAACTTGTAGGATTTTAAATTTTTATAATAAAATTATAGTCAAATATATGTATTCCTTTTAAAATATGAATTATTAGGTATTTTTCAGCAATGACTATTACCTGGTGGTTTTAAGGAATGACATCTAGAATCATAGTGTAAATGCCAAGTGTTATGAACTATGAGAAAGTACATTGACTTATAATTAAGTTGCAGACCATTTGAAGCAATAATTGTGAATGGCATTTAAGGTAAGGCTTCCATTTCAGTGCAGGTCAGTAACTGTATATGAAATCAGTAGTTTTGGATAGTAGGGTTTTGTTTTAAGGCTTTGTAAATTACACTTGATACTTGGTATAATTTCATGAGTAACATGGAGATGACATTCCTTTAATTGGGCCAGTGATATAGCTCAGTGGCATAAGTACCTGCCTGACATTTCTTTAATGGAAGAAAACTTACATAAATATTATTCAAATGATGATGTAGAGACATATGAGTTCAAATTTTTTAGTTTCATGAGGATTATTTATTGGAAATTTTAATGTTTTCTACATGGATACCAATCCATGCAGTGTTAAAATGGTAGTGATTTATTTTATCCACTATTTTATCCACATTCGAGTAAATAAAAAAGGAAATATGAAATCACTTGGAAGCACTTTTGTATTATGTCCAAACAGATGAAATGTATCCATAAGGTCTCTTGTACCAAATGTACTTTAGCTATAATACAAACAATCACTCCTTCGAGTTAACTGTCTTCTTGATTATTTAGATAGTCTTCTACTCTTTCCTACTTCTGTTTTAACATTGGACTCTCTTAGCATCACCACTTCTTCCTTCTGATAAGACAGCTTTCTAACATACTTCCCAGACTTGTAAAAGTTTGATTTCTGTGAACTGTGCCAGGTCAGTAGTAGATGGACTGTTAGGCCTGTATTAAAGTTAGTAGGTTGCAGTGATGATAGAGAGCAATGATAAATAATGATTTTTCTCTTTAGATAGGGGAGAAAGTAAAAATGTTCGAGTTTTGAGTTTATATCTGCCTGAGTTTACCTGTGTGTTGCCATAAGAATAATGTATAGTAGACAGCCACAACTCTGAGTGACATTTAGGAAGCATTTATTGCTCAGGCTTAACAGGTCTAGAGGGGAACAGCCAGTTGGCTTTGCTCATCACAGCTGGCTTTGCTCATGTGACTGACTGGTCTTGATCAGGTGACTTTTGGCAGTTAAGACTCTTCTACATATGTATAATCCTGTAGCAGCTTGTCAGGGGCTTGACTTCAAGGTGAAGTTGAAGCACGGGAGACAAAGTATCCTGTAAGTCTGGCCCACCAGACTTATTAGCAAATAATGTGGGTGCAAACATATGTGAAGAGTTAGGGCCATATGCCATCTGTCACAAAGCCAAATTACAAAAAAGAGAGCTCATGAACTTTTCTTTTTATTCCCAAAGGTATACTTTCCTTACTTCAGTCCTCAAGTATGTATTTATTTTGACAGTTTGCCTCATACCCAAAGAAGATAAATTCATTGCTGCAGTAATTTACTGAATGATTTTATTTAATGTTAATATGTTCATGTGACTTTTTAAAAGGAGGCCATTTTGTTTGTATTTCATTTTTGTTTCTAAGAAAATGCCCACCCCCCTCAACATTTCAGAGAAGTCCATGACTGTTTCTCCCAAAACAACTGAAAGTTAGCTGGAAAATTCCCCGAATACGTGGATTATACACCCCACTTTTAAATGACCCATGAGGTAAAAAAGAGATATTTTAACAAAAGACTTTACTGAGATATAAATTCAATACAATAAAGTTCACACACTTGAAAACAATTTTAATTTTGGTGAAGTACACATCATATAAAATTTACCTTCTAGCCTGGTATGGTAGTGTGCTTGTATGATTCCAACTACTTGGGAGTCTAAAATGTAAAAATCACTTGAGCTGAGGACTAAGAGACCAGACTGTCTCAAAACAAATTTTTACCACATTGACCTTTTTTTTTTTTTTTTTGCGGCACCGGGGATTGAACTCACAACCTCGCGCTTGGCAGGGCAGGCGCTTAAGGCACTGAGCCAAACTCCCGGCCCTGGTTTTTTGAGGCAGGGTCGCACTGTGTAGCTCAGGCCGGCCTTGCACTCGCGTTGTAGCCCAAGCCGGCCTCGAACTCACAACGCTCCGCCTACCTCAGCCTCCCGAGTGCTGGGATTAAAGGCGTGCACCACCACGCCCGGCCACATTGACCATTTTAATTGAAGTTTAATAATGTTCAATTTATTCACATTGTTATGCAATAAAATATTTTCATCTTGCTAAACTGTAAAGCAGGTTCATTGTTCACTGCTTATGAATTTGTCTGAGTTGAGTGAGATGGAGCATATTAAAACACAAGAAGTTGCATAAATTGGGTTTATTACACAAACATATGTAGCAAGAGACAACAGAAGCTAAGAATTCATTTCAAAGCAGTACTCCAAGCCTCAGAAAGATGCTGCTGCTTTGGGCGGGTGGAGTCTCAACTGAATGCACCTCACTTGCACTATAGAAGAGGGACTCTGAAATGGTTATGTCTTGCAGGATCACTTGTAAAGAGGGAAAACTTTAAAAATATTTTGAATGAAATTAAAATGAAAATACAGCACACCAACATTTATAGGATGTAGTTAATTCAGTGAAGTTCAGAACATTAAATGCTTGTATTGGAGGGAGTGTCACCACTCAGCTGAGAGTCCTTTTACTTAATTCAGATAGAAATCACAAATCAGCAAATTGCACCCCCCTTGATGTTAGAGTTTTGCATGCCAGTGACTCTTAGCCCTTACTGTGACAGCTCTTAGTATTATGGCTCTTGGCAGCTTCTGGCCACCCCATCAGCTCCTCAGCAGCTGAGGCTTGTAGCCCTCTTGGCAGCTTTCTGAAAGTCTTCCAGCATCTTCTGCTGCCACTCTAAGCTTTCCAGAGATCACCACACATCTACACCATTGATTTCAGGAACTCAGAGTGGCTAGTAGCCCTTAGTCTTACCAGTTACTTGTGCAACCTACTCAGCCCATTCTACCAGAAATTAAAAATCGTAAGTTCTGGAACAAGGCTTCATTGGGACCTGTACTGCACCACAAGGGGATAGTGCTCAGTTCGAGCCCTTCTTGACTGACCCTGTGGTATGAGGGAGTGCTCCTTATGTAGAGCAGAACTACCCAGTGCGTGCATAGTTTTGTACAGTTTGAAGATCAGGTGAGAAAGGAAAACATTCTCTGAGCAGCTGAAATTGGTGTTACTATGTCCATTCACAAAAGTACACACTGTGCTCATCGGAAAGTCTCCTACCTTAGCATGGTTAGTCCTCTAGTTTCTCATTTCAAGGCGGATTAGACCAAGATGAGGGAAGAATATTAAAAAGAGATCCTAAAAAAAAAAAGGAGAGCTTACACTTTAGGAATAAGGGAAGGAGACAGAAAATTTCAAAAGATTTAACCTATGGCTGCTGAATCAGTGAAAGGATAAGCAGCTATGTATTCCCTACAGAGCTGTAATAATAAGCTACCTTTGAAAAAGATGTGTAACTGCACAGAAACACTGCTCACTCTCACACTAGTGAATGTCTATGATGGTTAACTTCTTAAGTAGACTTTGCTTGAAACCAGAGAAGAGTGACATCCATTGTAGGAAGATTTTCTTGAAAATATTTTGTGATGCTTTTAGCACCCAAGCAAATTATTTTTATTCACCAAGAAACTTTAGTTAGGTTGTATCCCCAGGAAATAAGCAATTGCTATGTAAATCTAAGGATTTGTTCATGTTAATTTGCAAAAATATACCCTAAATCTGAAGATTTTAAATGAGATACTTCTAAAGTATTACAAACTATATTTAACATTAAAACATTTGATAATTAAATCTGGGATAGCTGAACATATAATTTTATTCTTGTAGAATAATTGACATAATAATGTATAATCATAATATTTATATTTAAATCTCAGCCAAATAATCTACAATGGAAGCATTTGATATATAAGCCAAAATAAGAATCATTTTATTTTCATTTGTGTCACAGACTAGTTTATTGAATAGTGCCTTAAAGAAATTATTTTTCCTCAGAGCCTTCTTTTGGGCAAATAAAAACTAGCCAAAGCAGTTCATTTGCTCATTTTGTGTTAAGTTTTTCAGAGAGGGAAATTTTACCTTTCAATTTTTATAACAGATGAAATTATTTTGTATGACATTGGACAAAAAAGATGTATTTCTATATAATGGAATACTACTCAACTATAAAGAATGATAAACTAGACATTTTCACTCTTAAATGGATGAGCATTGAAAATATACTTCTCAGTGAACTAAATAAGTCACATGTATGTAACCATTGCATTGTCGTACTTGTGTGATGAACTGAAAGAAAATCTATGTATATAAAAAATTAGTTAAGAAAAAGAATTTTGAGTGAAAAGTTTTCACAGGGTCATTTTCAGATTTCATTTCTAATGCAAAATGTTTATTTGAAAATAATAGAGCAATCATAGCAAAAAAAAGATAGTTATATAGCTGGTTTCTCTTGATTCATTGAGGCGAAAGTTTTGTGCTAATAATTTTCTGGACAATGTTTCAGGTCTATTTTATTCCCTAAACAACTGCTGTGAATATAACAATATGCAGTGTGTTGATTATTGTTACTCTCCTGTTGGCTTGTTGTGAAATTGTTTTACTTTAATTTCTTACTTTTCTTCTGTTTAAAATTTTTAAAAAATTATTTTGTATGACGAATTTTAAGTATATTTAACAAGTATATAATTCTAACTATATTTTAGATACTTCAAAGAATTCCAAAATGCTTTTTATTAGTGTTTTATTACTTTTCTTTTGATGTAATGTTTCATACTATTAACATTTTTACTTTCTAGTCTTTTTGTGGGAAGAGCTACTCATAGACAAATCTCTTTTTTAAAAAGTTAATGCTACAACACACCATTTCCTGTTGTACTTGGCTCCTTCATATGAGTTGGTTCATATACTTAACTATTCCTTTAGTCTTAGGTATGTAGGGTTTTCTTATTTCTTTGTTTTATAAATAACACCTGCATGCCTGTAACTTTTCTATAGTGTTCTCTTGGGATACATTTTTAGTGGAGAAATATGTAAAGAAACAGTTTTAAAGCTCTTGGAATGTATTGCCTGGTAGGATCTACTGGCCTAGAAAACACTTAGGTGAGTCAGAGTCTACACCTGGGATCACTGGACCTTGTGTCCAAAGTCCTGACAGGATGCATATCAGGCATTCCTAGATTTTGTCTTATGCCTGAAGTCTGAGAGCTCTCCTGTCACTTCCTGGAGTACTGTGTTGCAAAGCCTTAACAGAGCAACACCGATTCTTAAAGTTCTTTCACATGCATGGAAAAGAGGAGCAAGAATTTGAGAGCCACCTATTTGCCCTTCCTGCTTATCATTAAAAGAAGAGCAATGATAATACTTTGCTGTTTTGTGTGTACTTTTCTTTTGCCATGAATTCTAAAACTGAGTTGAAAGCCTGTATTAGATCAAAACATTTTATCTTACTAGAAATTATGCATTGAAAATTAATTTGGTAATTGTACAAAGGCTTACTATTTTTCGAAAAATAAGTATAGCTATAACTATAAAGGTTCATCAAAGCCTATTTCAAAATTTTTATTAAAAATACATGATACTGTAAAAAATGTGTATTTTTATTTAGGAAAGAGTGTGATTAGTATGCATTTCACTTTATTTTACTTCTTTAAATCTATGAAATAAATTCTAACATTTTATGTATGCTTACAGAGGAGTAATTAGAAGGATTACAAATAATCCATATAAAAAGGAATTATCCTGTAGTCTTGACATTGTCCTAACAGTAATGGAAATAATAGATACATAGACCCTTAGTTGTGTTTCCACAGTATCTGAAACGTATTATTGTTCTTTTCAGACATTTTTGGGAGTCAGATTTATAACTCCCAACAAGTAATTTTCAACAAATTTTCTGTCTAATAGTTTAAAGCTTCTATCTGACTCATCCCTTACCTTGCCAAGTTTATTTCTTTTAATCTTCAGAGGTGATGATAGGGAGATCTTACTCATTTCATCAACAAGTTAACCATTACATAGACCTAGCTTCATGTTGTTTCAGTAATTCAGGCTCATCAGTTTCTAACAGCAGATGTATAGAATTTAAATTTCTGAAAAATATTTTGTTCAGATAAATTTACAAAGGATAATATATTGTTTCATTTGTATTGGGGAATTGTTTTAATAATTATGAATTTGTTTACTTTTTGGATTTTCTCATGTGTGAGTTTTTGTCAATGAGAGTGCGTGCATTCACATGAATGAGCTATAACTCAAATGTAACTCTTGATTTTTTGCATCTTTCCAGAGTATATTGGAATGGTGTAGCATGATGTAGCATGATTCCCCTGTATGTATATTTTAGAATGTCCTCTCCTCCTCTCCTCCTCTCTCCTGTTCTCCTCCTCTTCCTCACTCTCCTTTCCTACCCCCCATACCCCCCGTACCTTGACATCTTCCTACTTCAGCCTCTGAAGTTCTGGGGTAACAGGCATATACCACCACACCCAGTGCAGAATGTTGAATCTCTCATTGCTTCCACTTTCTAGCCTCTAGTAGTTCCAGTTCTTTTCAGCGAAAGCTATGTTTTTGTACATTAATGCAATTTTATTCCTCTCACGTAAGTTGGGCTTTGAAAGAGTAACTATTTCTCTGACCCTTCAGTCAATTCAGTAGATGTATAATGAGCTTCTTCTACTTGTGTGTGAACTAGTAAAAAGTGAATTTTAAGGAGCCCTAATGCAGGAAATATGGAGACAATAAAAGTTACAGTGACACAAGGTTAGTGGAGGATTCTGAAATAAAGCACCTGCTGTGTGCCAGATGCTTTGCTATGTTGGCCTAATTGCGGCAGAACCTACTCTAAACTTCAGACACCTTCACCCATGTTTGATTCTGATTCCCAAATCTTAATCTGTGTCTATAATCCCTGGCCAATACTGAAAAACAAGCATAGGTAGGGAGAAGGACACAAGGAAAGGGTAAGTGAGTAAAAATAAGAATGAACCAGAATTATCTGGAGAGATAGTTTACCCAGCCTCCTTTGCTGTAAGCTTTATTATTAGTTTCATGCTATTGCTGATGAAATTGAAGCTACAAGTCACTTGGCTAGCAAGTGGCAGAGACAAATCTCTTTATACTCCTAAAATATGTGTAGTCTTTGTCTACTGCAGATAGCTGTTAACAAAGAATAGAGGGCAGAGCAAACTGAGAAAGCCATTCTGTGCAATTCCATTAGCAGTGAAAAGGAGCAAATCTCTGAATGCCAGAAACATTTTGAGTGAAGAGGCTTTATAGGCTGTCTTCCTTGATTGCTTGCTTGCTTGCTCTCTTGCTTGTTTGCTCCCTAATTTACTTATTTATTTATGATTTTTTAGAGACAAGATCTCATTATGTAGCCCAGGCTAGACTTGAATTCATAGCAATTCCTGCCTCAGCCTCCCAAGTTCTGGGATTACAGGCATGTGCCACCACACCTGGCCTGCATTTTTTTTTTTAAAGCTTTATATAAAGTTGTAGAATTAGTGAAACTAATCATTCGGTGAAATCAGAGGGGCACAAGTACACTGATCTCAGCAAGTTATTTTGAGATGCATCAAAACTATAAAATGAATAGAGGAATAGATACATAAAGCAAATATTTTAAAATATTAATTGAGAACCTAGGTTATCAGTATAGTGGAGTTTGTTGTACACTTTTTTTAACCTTTCTGTATATTTGAACATGTTCATAATAAAAATCTTAGAAAAAGTCAATATTTTAGTGTTTAGTGTGAGAAAAAAACATCTTAACTTTTTGGGAAGAAAAACATAATGACAGGCTGTCAATAAAACTTTGCCTCTGGAATACTTTAAAAATATTTTTGTTTGTTGGCTCTGATGCAGCACTGCCTAAAACCAAAACTAGTTTATACTTCAGAATCCTCTCCAACCTTGTGAGTGCCTGATTCCTGTGTATTTCATTGTCATTTACAAAGCACTGGGACTTGAACATTTTTTAATAATAGAACATGATGTATTAACTTGATTTCCTTTTTGACAAAGTGCCTAGACTTGTTTATCAAGGAAATGCCATAGAGCTGTTATACCTAGATGTCAGTAAAATAATTGAGAGTATTTTATAACTTGTGGGCATGATGAAAGTATACAGCTTGGGCACTAATGTATCTAAGTAGATTGGCCAAGTGATTTACTCAATTTGTAATAGTCTTGATTAATGGTTGATTTTCATCATGGAAAAAACTGTCTTCAGCTTTGTCTTACATAACATTTTTATCAGTGAGGCTGATAAAAACGTGAGATAGAAATATTGATCTACTTTGTGTCTGTGAATTTACCTTTACTTTTCTAGATATTTCAGATAAATGTAATCATTTAATATATGGACTTTTGTGACTGGCTTTTACTTAGGGTAATGTTTTCAAGAGTAACTCATGTTACAGTGTGTGTCAACCTCATTTTTTTATTGCTAGTTAATGTTAAATGGATAGTCTACATTGATTTATCTGTTTATTAGTTGGTTGATGTTTAGATTGTTTTCATTTTTTGGTTATAAATATTGCAGCTATGAACATTTATGTGCACAGTTTTGTGTAAACATGTGTTTTTATTTCCCATGTGTGTATAACCAGGAGTTGCCGTTTTTCACCTTTGACTATTGACTATTTCCAAAGTTGCATTTCCATTTTACATTGCCACCAGCAGGGTTCCTTTCCCTCACATCCTGGCCAGCATTTGTCACCACTTATTGTTCTGATGGAGAAGTGGGCTTTTCCCTTTGTAACCCCTTAAATATGATCCGTCCTCATTAATAAAATGATCTCCAGTCTTTTCTCACAGTAAACTTGTTTCTTCATTAAATATGGAGCACATGAATTTAGGATAAAATTAATTCATATAGATAATATAAATTGAAATAAGAAAATTTCTCATTTCTTTGTTAATTCTTCAAAATTGTTTGAAACAATGATGAATGATTGGATTTTTAAAATTGTAGAGCTCAAACTCATAACTTCTCTTTCTTTTTTTCTTTTTTGAGACTATCTCTTGATGTGGTACCCCAACTGACCTGGAACTTCTGGGTTCATACAATCTGCCTGCCTCAGCCTCCTAGTAGCTGGTACTGCAGGCATATGCCAGTGAGCTCCTTTTAAATGCTCATTGTAGTCAAGTATATAGTCATCCCTCCCCCATCCATTGCCATAATACTGATGCCACTGACCATTGCAATTTAATCCCCAGAGTGTCCCACACACCCACACTGCACAGAGCCCATCATCTGGTTTCTCTTGGGAGTGCAGAGCTTCTGTTAGTATTAGCTCATCACATTATAGAGTAAATTGGTTTGATGGACTCCTTTGATTATCTGACTTTTAACATTGTTTTACCACAGGAAAATACAGTTTTCTGTAGACCACTGTTTTGGAACACACCTTCATTCAAGTTGGTAACTATGTCCATAGGAAAAGTAAAAATAAATTGGAGTTATTTAACCTGATATGAAAATGTCTTACATGGATTTAATCACCATCACAAGTGGCAACTTTAAAGAAAAACTATTTTCTTTTCTTTTTAACTGCAGTTTTTATTGCTTTTTACCATTCTGTTTGATACTGGTGGGAAATGAAGAAGTAGAGATAGAATTTAATTTTTAAAAAATACGTATGTATTGAAAGACAGTAAAAATGTATTTCTTTTTCTCAGTTTATGTGGCTTACTGTAACAATGGGAAGCTTTCTTAGTTTTAATTCTCCTAAATGGTCAATGTTTCATATTTTTTTAATTTTAAAAATAGTAAAATCCAACAAAATAGAACAAAGTCAATCAAAACAAAGCAGTAGAACTGGTACAGAACTTCAAAGAAAGATACTGTGAAAACAATAGCTACTGTAGTATATCTTATTATTTTCAGAATAGTTGACCATTCCAACAGGTATAGTAAAATCAAACCAAAAACAAAACACAGTAAACCAATAAAAACAGAATATAAAATAAAGCAAAAAAATTAATCAGAATAAAGCAAAACAATGTGAACAATATTGGGCCTCGAAGACAGGACAGAAGAGAATTCCCCATATTTGCTACATTGCATACTGTCATCGTCCCAAGAGATGCTCAGGCTGCTGGTTCCAAGTCTGCAAAATCAACCAAACAATACAAGCATTTAGTTGTTTTATGTACCTTAGTTGCTGTCAACTTAGCCAGTCCTCTGAACCTGCAGGTTGCTTAGGGCAGAGTGGGGGGAAGATGCCCTTGATTGTAGCCCGTGGGCTGGTAGGTGTACGGGAGGCACGTCTTTCTCTTCCTGGAATCCGCACTGGTCACATACTCACCAGGAAGGCAGGCTAGTTGTCTTCTGGTTGGAGCTCTCTGACTGAGTGGGGCAGGTTCTCAAGAGGCACATCTCTTTCTCTTCCTGGAGTCCGCACTGGTCGCACACTCACCAGTAAGGCAGACTAGTTGTCTTCTGGTTGGAGCCTCTCTGACCCAATGGGGCGGGTTCTTGAGAGGCACATCTCTTTCTCTTCCTGGAGTCTGTGCTGGTCGCGCACTCAACCGGAAGGCCCCTAATTGGTCAATTTTTCATGTTTAAGGTCTCTGTTCACATTTATGGAGTAAATTACATCATGTTTTATATATCCTTATCAAATTTAATTTACCTTTAAGTAATAATTGCTATAGAAAACTGAATTAAAATCAGATCAGTATGAGAGCGATAAACATGTGGATTATTTTTCTTAAACACAATCTATAACAGATACAAATTAAGTCAATAAAGCAATCTGTGTTTTTTCTCTAAAATTCATGCATTTAGAAATAAAGACCAGGAATATAAAGTTTTTAATATCAATTCTAGTGATCATCCATGCATAGTATAATCTTGGACAATTTCCTTTTTTAAAAAAAAATAAACCTTACCTAAAGAATAATATCATCTTTCCACCATCCATTTCATTGGAGTATTGGAAGGGTTGCCAGATACACACAGGACTTAGGTTTGTTTTTCCCCTCCTCTTTTCTTTCCTTTATTTGGTGGCTTATTTCTGAGTTTCTGAGTAGAAAGAAGTCTATTGGCAATTGCCAGAGGTATTCCTTAGGGTGGCTATGCTGGTGTATCAAAATAACAGCACACACTGGGCGTTTGGGTCACACCTATCTCATGGGCTCATCGACTGTGAGGTATTAAGAGAGTTGTTCTTCCCGTACAAGACCGATTTGCTTCTATATTGATGGTGTTATCTCTGCAGAGATTCCTTTTACCTGAAATCCAAAACTTTAACTTGATCTCAATATTTACAATTAGCATTCTATTTTTCAAGTGAGTATGAAACATTTCCCCAGTTAAAGGAAAAATATACAGTATCATTTTGATAATACCTTATGGTGTTGAATTCTTACAGCTGTCTACACAAGGAGATGCAAGTCAGGTGATTGGGCCTCTTACTGAAGGGCAGAAAAGAAATGTGGCAGTAGTGAATTCATTGTATAAGTTGCACCAGTCAATGACAAAGGTAACTTTATTTTGTTTTAATTAGTTTCGTTTGATTTAATTTCAGCTACTTTCTTCTTCTTGCCACAAATTATTAGTTTTTGAAAGACTACTATGAAAATGTCATGATTGTAAAATAAGCTGAAAGATTAATTCTTTTTCAGTAGTTTTTGATCCTGGCCTTTATTATTTCTGTGCTTTTTGTTTTCATGTTTGGCTTAAAACATATGAACTATAGATCCTCAAGTGAATCAAATTGATGGCACAAATTATTGAAGGATGAATAGACATGGTTCATACTTACTGAAAACTATAATTTGATCTTGCATGGATATTAATAAGTTATAGTAAAGCTAATGACAGAATAAGAATTGTCAGGTGCTGCAACATGTCAGAAAGTCCTACCATAGCTCAAAAAAGGTGAGGAGAAGCTTTATGAAAAACAACAGATTTTTATAGCATCATCATTAATGACTACTTGCAAATAGACAATATACTTTTCTGTTTTGGTACTTGTCTACTAAGATATATAAAATAAATGTCTAAACCTTAACTCATTTGCCTCCATATGCAGCCACCCCTTGGTATCTTTGGGTCATTGGTTCTAGGGCTCCTTCCCACTTTACATGGATACCAGAATCCATGGATGGTCAATCCCTTATCTAAAGTGGCATAGCATTTACATGTATTCTCTAACCAATGTACATCCTCTTGTGTATGGTATTTCTAGATTATAATACCCAATACGGTGTGAATACTATGTAAATAGTTATACTATATGGTTTAGAGAATCTTGAGAAGAATAAATGCTGCACCTGTTCTGTACAGTTTTTTGTTTTGTTTTTGTTTATTTGTGACACGGCATTGGACCTAGGGCCCTTATACATGCTACATCCCTAGCCCCTGATGCAGTTGTTCTTTTAAAATTGCTTAATATTTTTAATCCATGTTTGGTTGAACCTATGAATGCAGAATCCAACTACTGGGGGCCAACTTTTATTATCATTAAGCTGAGCAACGTTCTTCATTACTGGGAAAACAACACGTCCATGGCTTTCAAGTAACTCATGTGTATTCTCTGTAGATCATTTTCAAACTATTTAGCAAGTAAAAGATAAATTTATGTAGAAGACTAGAAGGAAGATGAAGATTAGTTAATGTTCTGACAAATTTCACATGTAAGATGAGCTTTAACATGATTGTATTTTTAAATAATTATGTAACTATTAAACATTTACTTAAAATTTTTACCAAATTATTTTATCAGGGATTTCTAAAAAAGACATGTGTTTCACACACTAAACAAAATATATTTTAAAGGGTTATTGATGAGTAGATCTCAGAAAAGCAAAATTATCAAAAAAATTTTAATGATGTATATCCCATTTATTTTCAGAAAAGTAAAATCTATTTTCTCAGAAAAGTAACATTATCAAAAAAAATTAATGATGTATATATCTCATTTGTTTTTGTCATTACTCTA
>RJWM01007998.1:0-29185 GCA_004363535.1 Dasyprocta punctata | reverse complement strand
CTACCTCAGCCTCCCGAGTGCTGGGATTAAAGGCGTGCGCCACCACGCCCGGCTTATATTGATTTTTGAAAATGCAAGTATCTGGCATTTGTATTTTAAAGACTTGCTTAAGTAAGAGTCAGTCTAAAGAAAAAATATTTTATATTTGTTTATTTTAATTTGCCTTTTTGAGACAGGTTGTCACTATGCAGTTCGAGCTGACCTTGAACTCACTTTGTAGCCCAGGCTGGTCTCGAACTCGCAAGAATCCTCCTGCCTCAGTCTCCTGAGTGCTGGATTACAGACGTGCACTACCACACCCAGCCAAAAGTAAATATTTTAAAAGGGATAAGTAAATATGGCTTTATTCTGACCCATTTGAGTGAAAACTTTATAGTTAAAACCATCTGAATTGAATAAAAGAAAGGTAGCCATTAAAATTCTTACAGTTTCAATTATAGATATTCCTTGTTTAATGACTAAGTTACAGTCCTGTAACTAGACTGTTAATTGAATTGATCATTAAATGAGGAATTGTATATAGTGTGTATATTACAGTATTCAGGACAAAGAAATGGTCAAAGGAAACTCCAACTTTGTGACTTCACTTTTATTTGCATAACTCTTACATGCAGTACTGTAATGTATAGCAGAACATAGAACTATAGTGTTGTACCGTACTGTACAGTACAAGTAGCAGAAATTACAGGGCTGTATAAACAAGGTGTACTGCACAGAAAAAGACATTGAAGATCTGTAAACAAGATGTAAAGAAGTGTACCAAAAAAGGTGGGTTATAAATCCAAACAGCACAATTGGGTCATAAGTCCCAAAGTTGTTAAACGGGTAGATCGTTAAAGGAGGGATGTCTGTCTAAATGTGTATTTGCTTTGTACTTGAAAATATTTTTTTAGTGTGGTTTTTAAATCATAAAATGAGGTACAATATAAAGTAATGATAATATTTTAATGTGGCTTATGAAAACAGCTTTGTCATGTTCTGATGAAAATTAGTGTTTACAACAATAAACGACTTAGGCAAAAATGTAACTGGATCAAAACCTTGTTCTAGATGGTTTCCAGTCAGAGTTCATTCCCACCAGCTGCTGAACAAACTATAATTTCAGCCCTAAAGGTAAGGTAATTTAATTTAATCTTTGACTGTATATGTCAAATTGATTTTAGAATTGTTCGGCTGAGTAGATGTTATATTTTAAAAATAATTTAAAATCTTCTGTATATACCTAAAATAGCATGTTGATAATTGTCCTAAAGAAAGAGGATATATATGTTTGTATTTTCTAGAATTTAAAAATAGATTCTTCGGGTATCTATGGATTGTGTTCTACTTATGATAATTTTATTTACAGAAGGAAGAGTTTTATAAGTATTTAGCTATAGTATCTTAAGGCAGCATAGTTCAGTATTATCCGGTAAAGCAGTGGTTCTCCTCCAGGGTGCTTTTGTTCCCAGGGGACATTGGAGAATATTTGGAGACATTTAGACTGTCATGACCAAGGGCTGAGTGCTGTTGGCATATGGTGAGTGTCGGGCTGCCAGGTGCTGCTAAACACTGTGCCCTATGAAGGACAGCCACTCCCACAGCAGAGTTCTCCAGCCCAAAGTGTCCGTAATGCCCAGGCTAAGAAACCTGATTTTTCAAAGTGTAACTGTAAGGTGTGAAATCAAGACAGTCCCATTTTTTATACTGACATAAATATACTTCTTTTGTAATACTCAGGAAGTTTAATAAAAAATAATGTCAGTATGAGATTTCTCCCGTATGCAGTTAACAATAGGTAACTCTTGAAAAAAAAAACCAGGCAAATTATATATTCTTATAGCAGCAATAGATTTCCTTACTTAGCAGTTGCTACTTGTCAGAGACACACACGGGCACATACCAACAGCAATATATTATGCCCATTTTATATACCTAAGAAATAATAGCTTGCCCGCTGCCATATAGCTAGTAAAGTCAGATCTTTAGACTCAGATCCTACTGATTCTTACTGATTGTACCTACTGTACCTTGCTACCATCATTTCTTTATTCCTTCATTTGGTAAATATTATTTAGTGTTAAAAAGAAAACCATATAACAGAGACTGTGGAGCTAAACCACCTGTATATGAGTCCCATCTCAGCTGTTTAATCAGCTGAAACACCTCAGACATATTAATATGCTGTACTGCATCTGGAAAATGATAGTATAAAACAAGACAATATTCCTTTGGATTTAGATTGCTACAGAGTGAAAAAGAAGGGAGGGAGATAAAGGCCTACAGATAAATCTTGATGAAGCACATTTAGAGGATAAAGAAGACAAAACAAAGCAGCCAGAGAGAGGAAGAATGTTGGAGAGTATTTGATCACAGGTCCTAACAAGGAAGGGAAATCTGAGACCATGACTTATGTGGGTGGGAATTCAACAGGCTATGAAATTTCAGGACACCAAATCCTTACGTGAGTTTGTTTGATTTCTGGAGAATAAGAGGAGAGACTGTATAGCAGAACATTTGGATGCTTTTTTCTGTGTCCTTTTCTTTTCCCCAGTGTGCTCATCTTGGTTTTTTATTTTATTTTATTTATTTTTTTTTTTGTGGCACCGGGGATTGAACTCACAACCTTGCATCTGCCAGGCAGGTGCTTAAGCCACTAGCCAAACTCCCGGCCCATGCTCATCTTTTTGTATTTAAATAATTTTGAAAGCTACCCTAATAAAATAATTGTTTTAGTAAGAGTTGTCAAATTTGGGCCAGGGGTTTAACTCAGTGGCTCAAGCATTTGCCTGCTAAGCAGGAGGTCGTGAGTTCAATCCCTGGTACCAGAAAGAAAAAAAAAAAAAAAAAAAAAAAAAAAAATGAGAAAAATGCCAGGCGTAGTAGTGCACACCTTTAATCCCAGCACTCGGGAGACTGAGGCAGGAGGATAATTGTGAATTTGAGACCAGCATGGGCTACAAAGTTGAGTTAAAGGCCAGCCTGAACTGCATAGTGAGACCCCGTCTCAAAAAATAGGGCTGCAGTTTTAGCTCAGTGGCCTAAGCGCCTGCCTGGCAGGTGCAAGGATGTGAGTTCAATCCCAGGTACCAAAAACAAAAAAAGGAGAGTTGTCAAATTCATTGATCATAATTATACCATAAAAGTAGGCCAATATGATGAACCTAAAGAGTTTTTTTTGTTTGTTTTTTTTGTTTGTTTTTTTTGTACAGGGGATCAAACTCATGCTTGCCAGAAGAGTTTTTAAATTCTTGGTTGCAGGCAAGGAACAGATAGTTGTTTTTTCTATAATTAAGACTTTTTTTTGTCTTATTTTCTAGCAGTAGCTATCAAGCTTTTTTGTCATTATGGTGTGTGTGTGTGTGTGTGTGTGTGTGTATGTATGTAGGTTGCTAGGGATTGAATCAGAGCTTCACATAGACTAGACAAGCACTCTACCATGGAACTACAACCCCATCCCTTCAGATGTTTTTATGACTGCATACATAATTCATTAGCATTTGTAAATATATAATCATATATATGGTTGTAAATATAGACTATATTTCTATCATTGACACAGATGTTTCATAAAACAATCCTTAGCCTTATTTTGTGTGATTCAACTTGAATATTTTGTACACTAGTCTATTAGTTTTTAAAACATTTTGATAGTGACCCACTGCAGTGATTTTTCTATTTTTAAAATTTTTTTAGTTTTCTATTTTAGGAGAGAGCCCTAATGATCACAGTCTGCAGTTTGAAAAAGTCCATTCTGTAGGTTAAGACATAGAGCCTGTTCGCTTACTTTGCTGAATGATAAAAATCACCTAGTAAAGTTAAAAATAGAAAGTTTTCAGGAACTATAATTCAGTGTAGGGTGATATTTTGTATCTGTATTTTTAACATACAACAAATATTTTTCTCAATTGTAGTCTCTGTGCTGGGAGCTGGAGCTTTTGTAGGGAAGCTGACCTGATTTTGCCGGTAGCCTTCACTTTGTGGCTTGCCAAGAACCACGTGTGGTGGGGTGCTACAGTCTGCTCACTTACCCCCAATTCTTCCTTTGAGAACTGGGTGAAAGACAACTGGCTATCTGAACAGTGCTATCCTGCAGGGCCGTGCCAGTTAAGAGACTTAATTGCTTATGTTAACAAAACTCAATGAAACAGTTTTATAAAAACCATTATGGCTTAAGTGAAAGACAAAGCTAACTTAAGAGGTAAAAAAGGGAACTTTAATTTTCATAATATTATAGGAATTGTATTAAATCATTTTAATTAGAGATAGAATATTATGATACATAATTGACTGTAGCCTGAAAACCCAAATGCAATACAATGTGGTTCTATTACGATAGAGACAACATGAAATACCCTAGATGATAACACACACCTGTAATCCCAGATGAGGCAAGAGCTCACACATTCAAAGTCAGCAGGGACAACTTAGACCCTACTTCAAAATAAAATAAAAACGGGCTGGAGATATCACTCAGTAGTAGAGCTCCTGCCTGGCATTGAGAAGCTATGGGTTGATCTCCAGTGTTTAAAAAATGCTATTTTACTTTTATTCATAACTAAGTGTGCTTTTAGAGTTATTTCATTATTAGCCACCATGGTTACAAGTACATACCCCTTGCCCCAGTAGTTCTGATCCATCTTTACTGAAATTTTCTTATGCAGATAGGAATTGTATTGCTAAATTTATATATGGCAGTGCTTCACTTCTCCCTTATTGCGTAGGTTTGATATACTATATAAGGAAATATTCCAGATTGCTGAGGCTCCAATATTTTTGTAATCTTGGCTATTTTAGGTAGATCTTTTAAAAATACGTAACAGACTTGCCTGCTTTGTAAAGAGCATCTGAAATACAACCTTATCTTTCTGCATTTCCTTTGGTAGTTATTGCTACCCATCCTTGATATGAAGGCATTCATAGCTTTCTCTTCCTGTTTCATATTCCCCAAATGGCAAGTTTTACCTAGCTATAAAGCTTTCACTATGAGCCATCATATGTTATGCAAATTGAAGCGGTTTTCTTTATGACTGTTTGCCCATGTCTTGTTTCACTGGCCAGAATCTCTAGTCCAGTGTAGAATGAGAGTGTAGACCTCATGGCTTGGTTCCTGACCTGTAGGAAAGCATTCAGTATTTTCTTTCCTTTTTTTTTTTAATTTTAAAGATAGTAAAGTCCAACAAAACAAAACAGAATAAAGTCAATCAAAACAAAGCAGTAGAATTGGTACAAAACTTCAAAGCAGGATACTAGGAAAACAGTAGCTACTATAGTATAACTTGTTATCTTCACAATAGTTGTTCATTCCATCAGGTGTAGCAAAATCAAACCAAAAACAAAACAATAAAACCAATCAAAACAGAATATTGAATAAAGCAAAACAGTGAGAACGATATTGGGCCTCAAAGACAAGATAAAAGGAAATCCCCCATATTTGCTACATTGCATACTGTCATCCTCCCAAGAGATGCTCAGACTGCTGGCCCCAGGCCTGCAAAATCAACTAAACGATACAAGCATTTAGTTGCTTTATATAGCTTAGTTGCTATCAACTTAGCTGGTCCTCCAAGCCAGCAGGTTGCTGGGGGTGGGGAGTGTTGATTCTCAACCCACATACCAATAGGCTCTCTGGAGGTGATGACTTTTCTATTCCTGGAACCCGTTGCACAGCTTACAAGGAAGGCTGGCTAGTTGTCTTCTGGTTGGATCTTCCTTGACCCAGCATGGCGGGTTCTCCGGAAACGCTGATCTTTCTCTTCCTGGAGTCTGCACAACTCATGCCGCTTACCAGGATGGCTGGCTAGTTATTTTCAGTATTTTCTTATTGTAAGCATAAAAGGAGATTTTGGTTCATTACATAATGATGTTAGTTACAAGCTTTTCCATAGATGGCCTTTATCCAATTAAAGTCACTTGTATTCCTAGTACTGAGATATTTTAATTATAAATGATATGTTTTATCACATAGGTTTTTCTTCATGTCTGAAAATAATTCTGTGGTTTTACTCCTTTATTCTGTTAATAAAGTTCATTATGATAATCTTCTTCAAATATCAAGCCAGCCTTTGTCATGACATACTATCCCTTTTATGTATTTCTGGACTTGATTTACTTTTGAAAGAATGGTTGTATTTGTTTTCATAAGAGATTTTGGTATGTAGACTTCTTGTGTTTGTCTGGTTTCTGTATCAAGTTAATACTGATATCAATAGTAAGTTTTGAAATGTTACCTCATCTATTTTTTGGAGGAGTTTATATAGAATTTGTATTGCTTCACCTTCAGTGTTTGGTGAAATTTAATAGAAAAGCCATCTGGAATGTAGTTCACTTTGTAGGAAACTTTGTAACTACCAATTCAATTTATTTGGTAGGTAAAGATCAGTTCAGAATTTCTTCTTGAGTGGACTTTGATACTTTGTGACTTTCAAGGTATTTGTCTATCTGATTTGTCAGTATAGTACACATAATATTCATTTACTATTGCTTAATGTCTTAGGATCTACACTGGTAGCCTTTTTCCCCCCATTTTTTTATTTTGTTGGTTGTATAGTGTTTTTTGTTTCTTGATTAATCTAGCTAGATGTTTATCAACTTCATTGATCATTTTAAAGAACCAACTCCAGGCTTTATTTTCTCTGTTTTTGTTTTTTATTTTGTGCTGGGGTTGAGCCCGGGTACACTCTACACTGAGGTGCATCCCTGGTGCACACACCACCTTTTTTGAGATAACCTCACTCAGCTGCTCCGGTGGGACTCAAACTTGGAATCCTCCTGCCTTAGTCTCCCTCAGTGATGAGATTTTTATCTTTTTTTCTTTCTTTCTTTCTTTTTTACTTCGGATTTTCTCTGCTTTTCTTTTTTTTAAAGATATTTTGAGACCTTGTGTCATTGGTCTTAGACCTCTGTCCCCCAAAATAAGCGTTTAAAGTTATAAACTTCTCTTGAAGCACTGCAGCATTGATGTGTTGTGCTTTTTATCTTCATTCAGTTTGTAATATTTTAAAATTTCACTTGTGATTTCTTCACC
The DNA here is from genome assembly GCA_004363535.1 of Dasyprocta punctata. Taxonomy (NCBI): domain Eukaryota; kingdom Metazoa; phylum Chordata; class Mammalia; order Rodentia; family Dasyproctidae; genus Dasyprocta; species Dasyprocta punctata. Next base: position 22,179 of record RJWM01007998.1, on the reverse strand, counting down.
AAATCACAGATTGTTTAGAAGCACATTTTTTAAGTTTTCGATTTTGTGCGTATACACACACACACACACACACACACACACGTGTATCTCACTGTTTTCCAATTTAATTATGTTATCAGAGAACATACTCTGATTACTGGTTTTTAAAAATGCATTATTTCTTGTCTTTGGTATATATTATGTTTCTGTATATTTGTGTTTTGGATGTATCCATGTGTGAATATGTTTAGGTTTTGTTTTAAAGCTTAGCATATGATTTATCTTGAACCATATGTACTTGGTAGTAACATATATTCTGCAATTGTTGAGTGTAGTAGTATATATATCAATTAATCAAGGTAACGATTATGTATCCATTTATTCTATGTCTGTACTGATAGTTTATGTAGTTGTATCAATTGCTGAGATAGTGGAGTTAAAACCTATGAAGTATATGAACTTGCCTCTCTCTGTCTCTGTCTCTGTCTCTGTCTCTGTCTGTCTGTCTGTCTGTCTCTTCTTTTTGTATAGTACTGGGGATTGAACCTTGGACCTGGCACATCTTAAGCTAGCAGTCTACCGTAGAGCTACACCCACAGCCCTGTTTCTTTCTTTGATTTTGTTCTTGTCTTATCATCTTATCTTGATGTTGTTCTTGTCTAACACTACCACTAAGTCATTAAAGAAAAAGTGATGTTTTCTTCAATATTTTCAGGTTGGGGGCATAGCTTAATGGTAGAATGCTTGCCTAGCATGCAGGAGTCCATGGGTTAGCACTGCAAAACCAAAACCAAATAAAAGCAACAGAAACCCTCAGGTCTTTTCTTTTCTTTCTTTCTTTTCTTTTCTTTTCTTTTTTTTTTTTTTTTTTTTTTTTTTTTTTTTTTTTTTTTTTTTTTTTTTTTTTTTTTTTTTTTTTTGGTGGCACCAGGGATCAAACTCACAACCTCGCACCTGCCAGGCAGGTGCCTAAGCCACTAAGCCAAACTCCTTGCCCTCCCCTCAAGTCTTTTCATTCATCCCCAGATCTAATTACAAAGTCATGCCATGTCCTTGTCTTACTCCTGTTGCCTCAGTTTGGTTTAGGCACTCATTTCACATCTGACTATACTACAGCCCCCCATTCGCTCACTTGTTTAATTTATCTATGTTAAACCCACTATGGATTTCCTGGTCCCTTCATGATAAATCCCTAATTCCTCTGCAGCCTACACAAAGTACCTCTCGTCCTGCTTTTGTCTTCCATACTGGCAGGCACCTGGAGCCTCTGTGTACTTCCTAGACTAATCAGCTTTCCCCAGGCTCCCGTGCCTTCCCACAGAGGTGCTTCAGGCTCCTCCCTTCTTTTCCCATTCTTTCCTTTTTGTCTTTGAAATTCAGGCACCTTTTATTTCTCACATCATTTCTGCCTTAGTCTATAATCCCCCAGTGCTCTGCCGTAGTACTTATATCATGATGCAAGCTCCTTGAGGGTGAGCTGTATCACACGCACTTACTTCTGTAGATAGGATGTTTATTTTCAGAGAGTACAGTTACAGATGATGTTCAGAAAGTAAATGGAGGAGTTCTGTTTAACCTTTTCTCATTGATCTTGATCATTTTTATGAGCCCAAACCATCTGTCTTTATTAAATGTAATAATCATCTCTGAAACATATATGGTAGCTTAAATTTTTCGAGTGCTTACTGACTCTCAATTAGTATTTTCTTACTAAAAAGCTATAACTCAGTCCTAGGCTTTTAGGCTTTTACTAAAACTAACCAGTGGTTACGCCTCACTGCAGAACAGGTTTTCACCCCCAGCAATATGGACATTTTCAGCTGGGTAACTCCTTGTTGTGGGAGCTGTCCTGGGGAATGGTTAGCAGCATCTCTGTCATCTACCAGTAGACACTAGTAGCATACTTCTCCCGCTTCATGCTCATGACAGCAAGAAATTTTCCATACATTGCCAAATGTTCCTCAAGGAGCAAAATTGCTTGGCAGTTGGAATCACTGCTACAGAACTCTCAGCAGAGACCTGATTTGTGGAAATGCCTAGCTGTTCTTCCCCATGAGAATCATCAGCGGTTAAAAGCATATGATAATGTTCCAACTTTTAAAGAATTTCTTTTGATCCTGCCTTACTCTTTAGAGAAACCAAAAAAAAAAAAAAAAAAAAGAGGGGGGTAAGTGTTCATTTCCTTGTCACTTGATAAATGGAACTACTTCTCCCTTCTTCCCTTCCCATGTCATCCTTTCTCCATGAGCTCATTTAACCATTAAATTTTAGGGGAAAATGAGAGCAGTGGGGGATTTGAAATTTTTCAGGATCGTGTTCTACATATTTTAAGCTTTGAAAATTGCTGCTGACAGCAGTTAGAGAGAAAAGCAGACTTCTGTTGAGTTAAACTATGTATAGTCTGAATTTGATAGAATATGAAAACTGTTAGTCAAAATGTTTCACACGTCTCACATTTCTTGGTGTTGATTTCTCTGATTTTCCCTCTCCTGCCTTTTTGCTCTCTGCCAGGCAATTCATGCTCTTATGGGGAGTGCTGTACAGCCCTTACTGACTTCAGTGGGAGATGCCATCGAGGCCATAATCATCACTATGCATCAAGAAGATTTTTCTGGGTAAACCTTTCAATCAGAACTTTGCCTTTACTGCCTTTGTTTTTCATTCCTCACCCCAGGCCTATTCCCTAAAGCCGCTGTGAACTGGCTTACTCCTTTTGGGTCTGGCATTGGCCCCTAACCTCCTCCTATCCATCACGAGTGCTGTTAAACTTGAACATTTCTGTTCTTGTTTTCACGATTCTCTCCTTGTGTTGAAACATAGAATGGGTTTACAGGATTCATCTTGGCACTTCGGAATTTTTGTAGTTCGTACCACTGTCCCTTTCGAGTCTTAACATTTTCCTTGCTTCTCACAAATACCCTCTACTTTAGATAACTTGTTCTCTCTATCACAGGCTTGGTATCCCTTGTATAAAATACCCCACCTCTGAACTGTGCCCTTCTGACTTTGAGAACAAATCATGTGCAACCCCTCCCAGACCGTTTTTTCTTCCTCAGAGTTTCCAATCGCATTTTATATAAAATAACTGATGTCTAATGACACTTTTGAGTAAGGGAAGAAAGGCACTAAAAAAGGGACCCTAGATCTCAAAGCAATGGATGAGTGCCTCTGAGGAGGAGAGAATACACACAAACAAGACAGGAGACATTTTGTCTCCCTTAGCCTATTTAACCCTTTCACCTTCAGCTTCTATAGGATGGCTGCTTTATGAATACCCTTATGTTTATGCACAGTTCACTACTGTGCTTTCTCAGGAATAGCTAGGAAAACTGACCATCAGCAATAGCCAACCAAGTTTATATTCTATTAAATTATATCAAGCTTCTAATCCATATCAAGGATTAATAATATACATTTTTAAATATTTTGTTTTATTTATATTGATACATGCTTATGGAACTTGGTTTTTAGTATGTTATTTTCTGCTGCTCAAAGAAAACACAGTAACTAAGTCAAAACTCTTGAGATTGACACTCCGGGTTATGCTCCACCTGGCTACCTGGGTAAGGGAGGTCTTGGCCCCACCCAGTAAGATGGAGACTCCACCAGCACACTCCGGGAGTACGCCCTCACTAACTGCACACAGGATCCAGATTTACCCAGTCCCGTGACTCGGTGCAACCTACCAGGGGAACGCCCGGCCAACCTTGCAGGACACAGAGGTACTGAGCCCAGCCCAGCCCAGGACCCCAGAGCTGCTCATCAGGGACTGGCCAGCGTAGCTGCAGGGCCTTGGAGAGCTTGGGCTCTGCCCATCACAGCATAGGGTGCACATGAACTCCATTGTTCAGTGGAGCGGTAGGCACGGCGGGTCCTAGAGGTTGCAGGCCCGTCCAGCCAGGAGGAAGACCCTGGCACTGTAGGCCTGACACTTGCCCAGGCTTGGTTGACTCTCCAGAGGCTCTAAACTCCTTGCAACCAGACTCAGGGTCTGGGTGGTATCACACTTCGGGGTATGCTCCACCTAGCTGCCTGGATCCAGGAGTCTCGGCCTCCATCCAGTAAGGCAGAGGCTTCAGCAGCACACTCCAAGAGTGCGTCCTCACTAGCTGCATACAAGATCCAGCTCTACCTGGTCCCATGACTCGGCACAAACCACAAGGGGAACGCCCAGCCAACCTCACAGGACACAGAGCCACACAGGTCCCAGAAGAAAATGACAAAACGGAAGACCACGAGGAAGTCTCAGTCCCCCAGCCAACTGAAAACAAACCCAAGAGACACTGAAATGGAAGACACTGGGAGTAACACAACTGAACTTTCTGAAATGATAGCAAATGCAGTAAAGAAACAGCTTGATGAAGCTATAGAGAAACTCAAATCCGAAATAATCTCTTAGTTAAAAAATAAAATGACAATCATTATTAAAGAAATGTGTGTATCTAAAGAGCACAATAAAAAAATAGAAGAACCTAAGAAAATGATGGAAACTTTGAATGAACAAGACACAAACAGAATGCATGAAACAGATGTAAAGGGAAATTCAGGAAATGAAAAATTCCATGGAAGTTTGAAAAACCGCTTGAAAGAAGCTGAAGATAAAATCTCAGATCTTGAAGACAGCATGGGAGCTTATGGCCACGAAAGAAACGATCTCTTAAAAATAGTAAGGAAACAAGAAACAACAATTCAACAGCTGCAAGATGATGCCAAGTGAAATAACATAAGATTAATAGGTATAAATGAAAAAGCAGGGGTCAATACTAATGACCTATGAAGACTATTCACAGAAATAATAGCAGAAAACTATCCAAACATGGGAAGAGAATCTGAAATACTGAGGCATACAAAACCCCAGTTAACCATACCCAAAATGAATCTTCACCCAGAAATATAATAATTAGGGTATCAGAAATACAGCACAAGAACAAAATACTAAAATCTGTCAGAGAAAAGAAACACATCAGCTATGAATGAAAGCCTATCAGAATCACAACAGACTTCTCAACACAAACATTTAAATCAAGAAGAGCTTGGAGTGAAGTATTTCAAATTCTGAAAGAAAACAGCTTTCAACCCAGATTGATGTACCCTGCAAAACTATCCATAAAAATTGATGGAAAAATAAGATACTTTCATGACAAACAACAACTGAAGAAATTTATGGCCACCAAACCAACACTACAGAGAGTACTGAAAGACACTCTAGAAACAGACAAAGATAGCTACAATCTTAAGAACAACAACAAAAGGAAACCACTAAGCAGGGCAAATAATTAAACAAAATGTAAAACACCAACAAAAGAAAGATATCATGACAGGGATAAGTCGGTACATATCAGTTATATCAATCAATGTAAATGGTCTCAACTCACCCATAAAAAGAAACAGACTGGCAGAGTGGGTTAAGAAACAAAACCCAGCAATATGCTGTGTACAACAAACACATTTCACTCAAAAGGAAATTCACAGACTCAAAATCAAAGGCTGGAAAACAATACTCCATGCAACAGGAACCCAGAAAAAAGCAGGGGTAGCTATTCTGTTTGCAGACAATGTGAACTTCAAACTGAAAATGATCAAAAGAAATAAAAAAGGTCACTACATACTTGTTAGGGGAAAACTTCAAGAGGAAGAGATTACAATCATAATTATATATGCACTGAATATGGGAGCACCCAACTATGTGAGACACTTCTCAATAGACATAAAAAACCAAATAAACAATAATACAGTTATCACAGGGACCTTAACACCCCAGTGTCACAGAGAGACACATCAACCAAACAAAAAATCAGCAAAGAAATAACAGAACTGAATCAAACTTGTAAACAAATGGACCTAGTAGATGTGTGCTGAGTATTCCACCCATCAACATTAGAATACACATTCTTCTCAGCAGCACATGGGTCATTCTCCAAAATAGATCATATACTGGTCCACAAAACATGCTTAAGTAAATGCAAAGAAACTGAAATAATTCCATGCGTATTATCTGACCATAGCGCAGTAAAATTGGAAATGAATGACAAAACAACCTACAATAACTGCTTGAACACATGAAAATTAAATAATACTCTCCTAAATAACCAATGGATCACAGAAGAAGTTAAAGAAGAAATTAAACAATATATACAATTGAATGAAAATGCAAATACAAATTACCAAAACCTATGGGACACAATGAAAGTAGTCCTCAGAGGCAAATTTGTAGCACTGAATTTCCACATCAGAAAAATGGAAAGAACACACATAAACAACCTAATGCTACACTTTCAAACTTCTAGAAAATGAAGAGCAAGTCAAGCCCAAAGCCCAAAGTAGGGAAGAAATTATCAAGAGCAGAGCAGAAATTAATGCAATTGAAACTAAGAAAATAATACAAAGAATTAATGAATCAAAGAGTTGATTCTTTGAAAGAGTAAATAAAATTGATAAACCCCCTAGCTAACCTTATCAAGAGGAGGAAAGAAAAAACTCAGATTCATGCAATAAGAAATGAAAACGGTGAAATCACTACACACCTGGAGGAAATACAGAAGATCATCAACACCTACTTCAAAAACCTTTACTCACGTAGATTCGATAACACAGAAGAAACAGACAGATTCCTAGAAACCTATGAATTACCAAAGCTGAATCAAGAAGATGTAAAGCTGCTGAATAACCCAACTTCAGTTAATGAAATTGAAAATGTAATTAGGACCCTACCAACAAAGAAAATCCTGGACCCTGATGGATTCACCGCTGAATTCCACAAGCAATTTAGGGAAGACTTAATGCCAACACTCCTCAAACTCTTCAATGAAACTGAAAGGGAAGTAAGTCTCCCTAACTCATTCGTGGAAACAAGTATTACCCTAATACCAACACCAGAGAAAGACCCAACCAAAAAAGAAAATTACAGGCCAATCTCCCTCATGAACATAGACTCAAAAATCCTCAATTAAATACTGGCAAATAGAACACAAAAAGTTATCAGAAAGATCATACACCACGATCAAGTGGAATTCATCCCAGGAATGCAGGACTGGTTCAACATACGGAAATCAATACATGTAATACACCATATCAACAGGGCCAAGGACAAGAACCACATGATCATCTCAATAGATGAGAAAAAGCTTTTGACAAAATCCAACACCCATTCATGATAAAAACCCTACAGAAAATCGGAATAGATGGTCTCTACCTCAACCTGGTAAAAGCCATATATCATAAACCAACAGCCAACATCTTATTAAATGGACAAAAACTGAAAACTTTCAACCTAAAATCAGGAACAAGACAAGGATGTCCATCATCACCACTCCTATTCTATATAGTTCTGGAAATACTAGCCAGAGCAATTAGAAAAGAGAAATAAATAAAAGGAATAAGGATAGGAAAAGAAGAAGTTAGATTATCATTATTTGCAGACAATATGATACTCTACATTGAAGACCCCCAAAAATCCTTTAGAAGACTTTTAGAAGTAATAACCAAATTGATTAATATTGCTGGATACAAAGTGAACACTCAAAAATCAATAGCATTCCTGTACAGAAACAACAAAGTCACTGAGAGAGAAATAAGGGAAACCACACCCTTCATTATGACATCCAAAAAATGAAATATGTAAGAATCAATCTAACAAAGGAAGTAAAAGAGCTATACAGTGAAAATTACATTACTCTGAAGAAGGAAATCAAAGAAGATTTCAGAAAATGGAAAGATATTCCCTGTTCATGGATAGGAAGAGCAAACATTGTGAAAATGGCCATTCTCCCAAAATTATTATACAGATTTAATGCAATCCCAATCAAAATACCACCTGCCTACCTCACAGAACTAGAGAAAGCATTCCTGAAATTCATCTGGAACCAGAAAAGACATTGAATAGCAAAGGCAATTCTGGGCAACAAAGGGAAGGCAGGAGGCATCACAATCCCTGACTTGAAACTATACTACAAAGCTACTGTGATAAAATCAGCATGGTACTGGAATCAAAACAGACCTGAAGATCAATGGAATAGATTAGAAGATACAGCCAAAACTACAAACACACTTAGCCACCTCATTTTTGACAAAGGGGCCAAACATGTGCATTGGAAGAAAGATAGCCTCTTTAACAAATGGTGCTGGAAAAACTGGCTTTCTGTATGCTGTAAACTAAAACTAGATCCATGTCTATCACCATGCACTAAAATAAAGTCAAAATGGATCAAAGATCTGAATATTAAAACAGAGATACTAAACTTACTAGAAGATAGAGTAGGCAAAAATCTTGATGACATAGGAGTAGGCAGAGAGGTCATGAGCAAAAATCAAATTGCATGGGAATCACTTCCCAGAATCAACAACTGGGATCTCATCTTACTAAAATGTTTTTGCATGTCAAAGGAAATCTCCAACAGAGTAAAAAGTAAACCCACGAACTGGGAAAATATCTTAGCCAAGTGTCCATCAGACAAAGGACTTCTATCTAAAACATGTCTTGGTTACTTTTTACTGTTTGCTGAGACAAAACACCTGACACCCAAAATTAAGGAAGGAAAGGTGTATTTAGCTTACAGTTTTTGGAGGTTTCAGTCCACCATCAGCTGGCTCCAAGGCAGGGTGGCATGGCACAGGAATAACACTTCAAGGCAGCAACCAAGCAAAAAGTAGCCAGAGTAAAAAGGGGGCAAGAGCAAGCTTCTTCTCCTCCCTTATATAGTACACAGGACAACCCCCACCCCAGAGTGTGTGCAGCATTCACAAACATCCTTGCCTTCCTTTGCACAGGATGAGGATGTTTACCAAGTAAGACCCCTGGCTCCCTGCTGAGTCTCTCAGTTAAACTTCTGACCTTCTCAAATTGACACAATGACCTGATAACTGCTTGTGCTCTACACCCCAGGATGCAGAGCTGCTGCCTTACTTAATTAAGCTGCTAGACTTCTTAAGTTGACACAGTGTATAAACCCTAACAACATATAAAGAATTAAAAGAGGTCGGGCCCCTAAAATTCAAAGACCCAATCCAAAAATGGGCATCTGAGATGAATACACACTTCTCAGAGAAAGAAATACAAATGGCAAATAAATATATGAAAAACTGTTCAACATCAATGGTCATTCGGGAAATGCAAATTAAAACAACACTGAGATTCCATCTCACTCCAGAAAGAATGGCCAATATTAAAAAATCAATCAACAACAGATGCTGGGGCGACTGTGGGGAAAAAGGAATTCTTCTCCACTGTTGGTGGGAGTGTAGACTGGTACAACCACTGTGGAAGTCAGTGTGGAGATTCCTCAAGAAGCTAGGATTAGAGATCCCATTCAACCCAGCTATCCCACTTCTGGGCATTTTTCCAGAAGAATTGAAAACATCATACTACAGTGATATCTGTGCACCCATGTTTATAGCAACCCAATTTATAATAGCCAGGTCTTGGAAACAACCCAAGTGCCCATCCATCAAAGAATGGATAAAAAAGATGTGGTAGTTTTATACAATGGGGTACTACTCAGCTATTAAGAAAGATTGCATTGTTTGGGAGGCTGAGGTAGGAGGAGCGTTGTGAGTTCGAGGCCGACTTGGGCTACAATACGAGTGCAAGGCTGGCCTGAGCTACACAGTGCGACCCTGCCTCAAAAAACCAGGGCCGGGAGTTCGGCTCAATGGCTTACGCACCTGTCTGGCAGGTGCGAGGTTGTGAGTTCAATACCTGGTGCCGCAAAAAAAAAAAAAAAAAAAAAAAAGAAAGAAAGATTGCATTGAGACTTTTATAAGTAAATGGACACGATTTGAGACCATACTCATAAGTGAGATAAATCAAACCCACATGTGTAAATACCCTATTGTCTCCCTAGTGTAAGAAACTGAAAATGTATATATGATCCAAAATCTATAATAAATACTATGTAAGGGTAAAAAACAGCAAAAGTAATTGGGAAGGGAAAAGGGGGAAAAAGGGAAGGGAAAAAGAAAAGATATAAATCTGTACATATGTATATGTAAGTTGACTATCACAAACATACTGCTGAATGTATTAGTTATTGAGAAAGAACAGTTAATGCTCATATGATTAGATCAACTTTACATGTCTATATCTGTTACTGTAAACAACCATTCTGAAGATGACAAGACGCACTACTGCAACCATTATCAAGTTTCTATCATCCTGTTTTGTAAACCTGTAATGTTACTGTTGTACATTTACTCTAGTCGTTTGTCTCTTTTGCTTTTTGTCTTTCTTATATGTGTCTTTTTTCCCTTCTTAAATTAAAAAAAAAAAAAAAAAAAAGCAGCCAGGAACAAAAGACCTATGAGTCCTCCACCTTTCTGGAATTTCTTACCCTGGTTCTTATCAAGGTACTTACCTCCTCCTTTTCCCATCTTGTTAATAAATTTTCATTTCCTTAAAAAAAAAAAAAAGGCTCTTGAGATTGTTCTCCAGAGTAATACCATATTTGAACTATACTTTTTATTAGCATAAAAAGATATAAAAGACTTAACTGCATGCTGCCGAAATATAAGCCCTGTCTCACCTTCACAGGTGTACATAAACTGAAAAAAAAGGATAGGAAAGACATTCTGTACCACTTGAAACCAGCAAGAGCAAGGGTAGATAATTAATATAGACAAAATATGCTTCAAGCCAAAATTGTAAAATAAGACGAAGGTCATTATATAATGATAAAGGAGTCAATTTGGTAAGTGTATATAGTTATAAATAAATACTCAGAGCACCTAAATATGTAAAACAAGTATTAAAGGATAAGAAAGGAAAGATAGACTGCGTTCCAACAATAGTGGGGGATTTGATACTCTACCTTCAGTGATGGACAAATGATTGAGATAGAAAATTAATGAGGGAACCATGGACTTGAACTGTATTATAGATAAATGGACAGATGTATACAGAAAATACCAACAGAATGCACATTCTTAAGCACACATGGAGTGATCTCCTTGGAGAAGTCCTATGTTAGACTACAAAGCAAATCTGAACAAATTTAAACCTAAATGAAATTTTAAGATTTAAATAATTAATGACCACAATGGCATGAAACTGAAATCTTTAGCAGCAGAAATGTTAAAACATTCAGAAATATATGAAAATTAAACAGTGTGCCTTTGAACAACCAGTAGGTCAAAGAAGAAAGCAAAAAGATTAAAAATAAAATCTTAAGAGAAATGAAAATGAGAATATAGTATGCCAAAACTTATATGATGCAGCAAAAGAATTTCTAAGAGGTATATTTATAGCATTAAGTGCTTGTACTATATCAAAAAAGAAGCAAGATCTGAAATAAATAGCCTAATGTTACACTTCAAGGAACTAGAAATGAACCAATCAAGACTTAACATTAGCATATACATATCAGAAGCAAATACATATCAGAGCAGAAATAAATAGAACAGAGACTTAAAAAGAAAAAAATGTTGGTTTTTTGAAAATATAAAGTTGTCATTGGCTAGCCCCTATGATAGAAAACTCAAACAAGATTGGAAATGAGGGAGGAGATACTAGAAATAATACTCCAGAAATACAAAGGATCAGGAATTTGCTATGAAAATTAATTATACGTCAACAAATTGAATAACCTAAAAGATGTCTGAATGGCTCTTATTAAAAATGCAAAAGGTCAGTTCTGGCTAAGATGTATAGAAAAAGGAACCCATCTATACTGTTGAAATATAAATTAGTACAACTATGATGAAAAATTGTGTGGAAATTCCTGAACACATAGAGTCTGAGTACTGAATCAAGAAGAGATAGAAAATTTGAGCAGAATATTAAGAGTAAGAAAATGGAATCAGTAATAAAAGTCTCTAGTCAAAAAAAAGAAACTAATAGGAGACCTTCAAAAAACTCTTCAAAAAAAAAGAATCAGAGAATACTTCCTAACTCTTTTGATGAAGCTTGTATTACCTTGATACCAAAGCCAGAGAAGGACATCACAAGAAAAATTACAGTCCAGTAATCCTGATGAACACAGATGCAGAATCCTCAAAATATTAGCAAACCAAATTCAACAACACTTTAAAAATATTATTCACCGTGATCAAGTGAGATTTTTCCCTGGGATGTAAGAGTGGTTAACATATATGTAAATCAATCAGTGTAACATATTACATTAATAAAATGAAGAACATAAATTATATGAACATCCCATTAAATGCAGAAAAGCATTTGACAAAAGTCATCTTTTCATGATTTGGAATGGCTAATGTACCTCAAAACAGTAGAAACGTATATGACAAGCCCACAGCTAATAATGTCCTCACTGATGAAAAGCTGAAAACTTTTTAAGATCAGGAAAGTATAGTAGTAGAGTTCTTTGCCAGATCAGTTAGACAAAAGAAAGAAAAGGCATCCAAATAGGAAAGGAAGTACTGAAAGTGTGTTTACTAATGACACAATTTTAAATATAGTAACCACTGAAGACTCCCATCAGAAACTTGTTAGATTTTTGGCAAATTCCTGCATGCTTAGAATGCTAGTTACCTACTTGGGAGCAAAGGAAGAGTATTGCAAGTTCAAAGCCAGCCTGAGGAATATTTTAGTGAACTCATGTCTCAAAATTTTAAAAGAGGGTAGGGATGTAGCTTAGAGGTAGAGTGCCTGCCTAATGTGTGAGAGGCCCTAGGTTCAACTCTTAGTAGTACCCAAAACAAACAAACAAAAAAGCTTTTTAGACTAGATAAATACAGTAAAGACATGGGATACCATGTCAGCATACAAAACCAGTAGCATTTCTGTACACTAACAAGGTGCTTTCAAAAACTGGAATTGAAAGAGCTGTACACTGAAAAACTGTACACCAGCCCAGTATACACTGAAAAACTACACTAATGATGAAAAAAATTAAAGACAGAAGTAAATGAAAAGATATTCTATATTTGAGTGCTGGGTGGCTTAATATGGTTACCATATGTCCCCACTACCAAAGTGACCTACGGAATCAGTGTAATACATATCAGAGTTCCAAAGTCAATTCTCATAGAAATAAAAAACAAATCTTAAAATTCACTTGGAACTTCAAAAAGCCTTAAATAGCTATGCCAGTCTTTAGCTAGGGAAATTAAAAAGAACAAAGCCGAAGTATACTTCCTGATTCTAAACAGTATTTCAGAGCCATAGTAATTGAGACAACATGATACTGGCATAAAAAATAAACATATCAACCACTGAGACAGAATAGAGTTGATATTTAAGGTGAATTGCTTTTTGATAAAGGTGCCAATATCTTTGTTTCTCTTTAGATTGTAGAAATCTTTTGCAATGTACAAAAGTGCCAAAAACACATAATGAGACAAAGGTAGTCTCTTCAATTAAGGGTTTTGGAAAGACTGGGTATCTACATGCTGAAGAAGAAACTGGACCCTCATCTCACACCGTATATGGCTCAAAATGGACTTAAGATTTAAATGTAAGACTTGAAGCTATAAAAAACACTAGGAGAAAACATTAGGGGAAAGCTATAATATGACATTGGTATGGGCAGTGAATTTTCTAATTTGACCCTAAAGGATTAACATTCAAAATCATTAAAGATCTAAGAAAAACAAATTAAAACCACAAGATATGAATCAACACTTCAGAAGACCTGTTATTAAAAAGAAGAAAGAGCACTAAAGTTGATATGGATGGAAAGACACCCTTGTATACTGTTCATGGGAATATACTTTCATCCAGCCATTATAAACAACTATATAGCAGTTTCTCAAAAATTTAAAAACTAATTATGTAGCAATCCCAACTTTTGAGTCTGTATTTTACAGACTTGAAGTCGGTAAGTCAGAGAGATGTCTGCCCTGCCATATTTGCTGCAGCAGTTTTTACAGTAGCCAAGTTAGGAAATCAATGTGTCTGACAGCTGATAAAGAAAATGCATAGGTATGCAGTGGAATACTATTCAGACTTCAAAAAGAAGGAATTTCTGTCGATTGCTACAACATGGATGAACCTGAAGGATGTTATACTAAGTGAAATAAACCAGACACAGGAGAAGTATTGTCACTTATACTCTATGTGGGATCTTTTTAAAACAATGGAACTCATAAAGCACAGTAGAATACCAGTGACCAGGGCTTGTGGTAAGGTATAATGTTAGTCAGATGATACAAAACTGCAGTTAGGAGGAATAAATACATATTTAAGGTGATGATGTTTTATCATTCCATACCTTATACATATAACATCACTATGTAATTATTGTAACTTACCACATTTAGTAAAAAAGGAATAAAAAACACTCTTACACTTTTATTTATTTGTTTACTTACTTACTTTTGGCATGTAGCCTTTGTACTGATAAAACCTCCATGAAGGGGGAGACATGCAGTGGTCTGAATCTGGCAAAGCCAGTTCCTCCTAGCCTGGCCAAGGCTTCCCTCTACTTAAGCAGCACTTTATCCTGTGGTGACAGCACACACTGGAATGTCCTACCATGGGCCTCCCAGTGACCTTGCCATTATTAAGACAGTATCCTTTCCCACTGGGAGAAAAGCCTCAGTTCTCCATTTCTGTCTGCTCTGGAAATGAGGACCTCTGGCTAACATACTGTCTGTGATAACCATTGCTGCATTTGATAGTCATCGAGTTCGTCTCATTCTCTTGCTCTGGAAATTTTATTCATGTCTGTTGTTCATCTCTAGACCCTTCCAGTTCATCTGCTTCATTCTCAGAATATGAAAACACTTTAAGTTGCTTTTTGGAAAAGATTGAGCATTATGTAGCCAGTGATCTCATCTGCTAGCCATTATCAGGTGATTTCTAATTTGGGTTAACTCTTCTTCCCTATAAATATTTCGTATTCTTTTAATATAGTCTTTAAAGGGCAATTGTAAACATTTATAGGTTATAAATAGTATACCATGGAGCATCAGCTGGCATCATCTGTTGATCCAAATTAAAGCCTTTCCAGAGCTCATCATCTGGAGGAAAAAATGCAAGCCACGTGTCCTGTTACATAACCAGTTCCACAGTCAGAATTCTGCTGTTGGCCCGATCTGATTAAATAGCACAAGAACAGAGATTATTGTTGCCAAGAATTTGTTTGGAGAGGGCAGCATTTTCTGCCATTTCAAAGTATAAAATGCTATTTTGGGTTCATTTTTGAGGCACTGGCTTCCCAGGCAAAACACGGCAGTGCACGGAGAGCCAGGGGTGGAGGGTGATGTTGAGAGGCCAGGGAGTAACAATGGTCTTTGCGTGATTCATCCAAGACAGATGGCTGTCTGTTTCATTCTTAATAATCTTTTTGGTAAATGGATTCTAAAATTCCTTCAGTAATCCTCCTCATGCCTAAGCACAGTCTTTAGAATATGATGAAACATTGTTTTATGTTCTTTAACACTTAGGAAAAAATAAATGGTGCCTTTTATACCACCAAGGGGGAAAGTTACGAAGGATTGAAGTAGCGGGGGGAGGGGGAGTTAGTTCAGTTTATTCTGCTGGTGCTGAAAGCGACTGTTGTCTTCTTTTTTAATTTTAAAGGTCGTTACCCAGCTCAGGAAAGCCCGATATTCCTTGTTCTTTATACATGAAGGAGCTACAAGGTTTCATTGCCAGAGTTATGAATGACTACTTTAAACAGTTTGAATGCTCGGATTTTGTCTTTGACAACACGGAAGCTATTGCCCAAAGAGCAATTGAACTTTTTATCCGTAATGCTAGTCTTATAAGGCCTCTCGGTGAAGGTGGGAAAATGAGACTTGCTGCTGATTTTGCACAGGTAAGTGGGTTCATAGTTGCAAAAGGAGCAAATGCTTCCACCTCAATAAAAGGCTGTCTACCAGGCTTTGTAAAAGACTGTAACATAAAGTAAAACCACTTAAAATTATTTTGTTAAATTTTAAAAAGGAAAAGAGAAGAATTTTGATTCCAGCACCACAATAAATGAACAAATGAATGAATGAATAAATGAATGAATGAATGAAGATTAGAGTTTAAAGCATTTTGTTTTGTTGATGCTATACTTGAATTGAACCCAGGGTCTTTGCACTGTGCTACATCCCCAGCCTTTTTAAAATTTTGAAACAAGGTCTTCCTGTGTTCCCCAGGCTGGGTTCAAACTTGAGATCTGGGATTACAGACATACACTGTCACACTCAGCTTAAAGATATTTTTATACCAGATATTTTGTTTGTTGTGTTTAAGAAAATAATCATCCTTCATCTCTGATCTTTCAAGGTTAAGGTAAAGTAGCTCATTGCACAATAAACTTTTCCTTTTTTTACATAACATGGGCTTTTCTTAACTATTTTACCATCCACTAGGTCAGTATTGGTAAGCCTAACTGATTTGACCTTGCAGGAAGATGACATAGGCAATGAAGTAACCTTTGAAACAGTGGAAAGGGGCTACCTGTTGTCACCTAAAGAGAAAGAATGCCACAGAATCTGTAATCCCACAGTGCCCAGCTCAGCATCCAGGAGTGTGTTCTGATTCACTGAGATGTACAGGGGACTAGTTAGATACAGATTCTGATTATTTGACCTCCTCGTGTAAGTGGATTATGTTTGTCTGTGGCCCGCTGTGAAATCATTTCAAGCTCTCTGCTGTTTCTGAGAGAGAATGAAATTATAATAGCAGATCCATAATCAGCTCTTATAGAAAGGCTTTTTTTATTTTTATTTTAAAACAGATCTTTAAAACCTTCTAGTAGTATCAGAGGCAAGGAAGAAATACCCACTTTCATGAAATAATTCAGAAACAAAGATGATTCTAATTACATGGGGGGGGGATCCATTTTTAAGCCTTTCAAACTTACTAGCTTTACTAGAGTAAATAGTTATTTAAATGGAGTCTCGGTAGTAGCTTGCCAGATTCTCCCTGCTTATAAAGATAAATGCTAATGTCAGTGTTTGTTCTTGAGTGTATCCGGGAGCATATCTTGGTTCATCATTCCTGTGCAGAGGTGAGGACCTGCGCTGACAGCTCCTGCCTGGGTGATGGCTGTCAGGTACTCCCTGGGGCCTGATATACTTAGAAGAAGGAAACCAGTCAACAAACCAAAGGTTTCAAGAGCCAGGCTCTTTGCCTATTAATCGACCTAGCAGTTATTTGTCTGCAGCTCCAGATGATATGCATGAGGCCACTAGATTACACACAAAAAAGGGCCTTCCTTTTGGGAGATATGCCTTTCACGGCTCTCTTTTTTTCTTATCTGTTTTTGTCACCTTTATTCTTAGGCATCTGTACATTTTGCCTTGCTTTGCAGGTAAACTCACTTAGAGTTACATATAAAGTGTCTTTTCTCTTACTGGATTACAGGCTGCTTATTAAAATGAACACAGTGATGTCCTGAGACCTGCTCTTAATTGTTGACAAACTGCAAGCCTTACTCAGCCTGGCCTCTATTCTTCTCCCCTTCTTCGGTGCTGTTCCTGGCCCCATCCACCCCTCCCCAGTTTGTTTGTGTTCTGCTCCTGCTGGTTCTTGAGTCACCTTCCTGGAGGCAGCATTTCACATCCAACCAGAGTGGCGGTCAGGCAGGAGATGGCCAAGCTGCCGGGCTTGGCGCATGGAGGCTTCATTTTAATGATATGTTGCCTGTGAGTCTTCAGAGATGGGAGGCATTGTCCTTTCCCCTGTGCTCAGCCTGCATCACTCAGAGGGTCTGGCCTCAGTAGCAGGGAGAGGTCTGCCTTCCACTAGCTGCCATATTCAGAATTTGATTTGCAGTCCTTTTTCTTGAGACAGATTACCCATATTGATAATTTTATTACCAAATTTATTTTTACCAACTTTTCCTGAGTTCTTTCCCTTAACATAAATAAAACTTATCAGCGATTATTACTGACTTAAGGTCGTTTGAAGGCCTCTGCTTTTTTTCTTAAATACAGAAAAGGCATTTGCACATACAGCATTTGCTTAGTTTTAAAAGAGTGTACTTTCCGGTGCCACAGCAGCATTCACTGGCTGTAGTCGGTCATAATGAAGAGGCAGACACCTGGTCCACACCTGTGTAGTGAGTCCTAACTTCAGAGCATCCCGCTACTCACTTTAGATGTGGCTGTGGCCCTGCGGGTCACAGGCACAAGAGAGACAACTGGAAGCACCATGGTAGTTAATATTTGTGACCAAGTAGCTTTGGCAGATATGGTCCAGCTATGATGTCAAGGTCCCTGCCCCCACTTTTTAAATTAAATTTTGAGCCGGGTATGGTGGGACACACCTGTAATCTTAGCTAGTCAGGAGGATGAGTCAGGAAGATCATATGTTTAAGACCAATCTGGGAAATTTAGCAAAACCTTGTCTCAAGAAAAAAGGCTGAGGATATAGCTCTGTGATATAGTACCACTGGGTTCAATCCCCAGTACTGCAAAAAAAAAAAATTAAATTTTGAATGTGAAGTTTATATTTCATTGGGTTTGTTCCTTGCCCACAACTACAGTTCTGTGTTGTATCTCAGCTTTAGAATTGTGCTTGGTTGGAAGTGTTTTTCCAGGGTTAGTCAAAACACTTAATAAGTAGCTTTACCATGACATTTATATTCATGACAAGCACCAACAGTGAACTACAAAGCCTTTTAACTTCCTCATTATTGAAAGTTCTGTCAAGTTGTATTCAAAATTAAACAAAGCCGTTGAGGTCACTGGAACAAAGAACACAAATCCTCTGTGGGTTTGCAAGGGTTCTTGTGATAAAGTGCCAGCTATTCTGGCATAAATTACAGACAAAGCTCAAGAAGGGACCAGTCAAGTAGGTCTGCCATAAAATCTGATTGCATGGACAGATTATGATATATTTTAAGAGCTTAAAAAAAAAAATCCTAACTGCTCCTCACTGGCCACAATGCAGACAGAGAAAATAGTTGCAGGGTGCCATCTGGAGGGCCATGGTGAGGAAAGTTCTGACACCCGCCCCTCAGGAATCCAGGTCACAAGCACAAGGTGGCTTCTGACAGGTAATTAACTCCCTGCTGTGACCACATGGTCTCTGTGTCTACGCTCATCACAAGGCAGTTCTAATAGCACTGCACTTGTCCATGGCCCCTGGGGCTCTGCTGAGGCTGAATCTTCCCACAGATTTGCCTGAGGTGCCCTCTGAAGCCCACTCTCTCTCCACTCACAGTTTCCTTCCCTCCCTGAGGGAGAGGATGGCTAGTGAATTTGACATTAAATTGTTTAGTGGCACTTCTAACACTTTCCAAGTATAAGTCTTCTGGTGCCCTTTAAGTATACATTTATATCACTTTAACTTTGCTCCAAAAGTACACATTTGGAAAACAAGCTACTCAGAATTCTAATGTCTATTCTAATTTGTCTCACCTCCTCTTCTGAACAGTGTTAGGGCATCCAGAGATGCCCTTTGGTTAACCAGATGTCTTTGGTGGGTGAGGAGCAGCTACTAATCGGCCCACTTGTCTGCAGCCAGCCACTCACCCTTCCCTCCACATAGGAGGCCTGGAGATGCCGTTGCCCAGGTCATTTCTGAACCCACACTGAAGTGCAGTGTCACTTCCTCCAAAAGGAACACTCCTGCTCTTTACGACATTGCCTTTATTATTGATGGATTCTGGCAGAAGAAAATGATTTCCAAAACCTGACAGGTCCCTTATGGATGAAAATTTTACTTAAAAACATTCAACACTTTGAAAGTGTCCTACAGCATAGCAATCTGTTGCATCATCCTGGATTTCTCAGCCTTCTGAGGTCATATTCTCTCACACAATAACATTTAATTGTTTTAACCTGCTCAGGTACTAGACCAGAGCATTATTTTGTTTGATCTTTGAAAACAATGAACCCAGTAGGTTAATTAAAAAAAATTTTTTTTTTGACCAAAACATTTCAGAAATAGTGTTTAAAAACCTTTATATATACAGCTAGGTATATAAATGGAATTACCAAATCAAAGATATGTGATGATCACATCTTAACTTTGTAGTCAGTGTAAAGTAGATGATACATACAAAGGAAACCAGAAACCCCCACAAAGTGAATAAACTAAGCAGATACCAGGAGCAGCCCCTCACTCTTTGTCTTTTGAGTTTGAAAAAGATGACTCACAGCTGATCTGCTTTATGTTGTTGGGAAGAATCCTAGATTTTTTTCCTTAGGTTTTTCTCTTTTTTTACTTATACTTCTGTATTTTAGTGTATACCAACCATGTAAAATTCTCCTCTTGGATATACAGCACACACACACTGTCTTTTATCCTGTAGGAGAGGTATTAACCTGGTCACTCCCCATTTTCAAGACATCTCAAGGAAGCCACTCTCCAATTCTCCTTGACACTAATCATTTTACTTAATAATAATCATTGTGTGTGTATATTTATATGTGCATAATGTACATTCAGTGTTTTCAAAATCAGAAATGTGAATGTATATTTATATATGCAAATAACCTTTCTTACAATTTTGTTGAATAATATTGTTTGAATGAATATCCTCTTCTTTACTAAGTATAAGATTTCTTTGAAGACAAGACAACTGAATTCATCATCTTATCCCATGTGTGACTTGGTACCTGGTAATTAATAGCTAGTCAAACATGCTGCTAAATGAATGTCTGATTAGAGCTCTGTGGTCTACCAATGGCGAGGAGATTTTGAGCAGTTTTTCCTGGGGCTGCCAGCAGGACAGAAAGCTCCCTTTCTTTCCTGTGTTTTCCTTGAATAAAGATGCGGCACTCGCAGAGAGCAACCCATTCTCAGCCATTTTCTAAACTGTCTGCTACCAGGGTGCATACTTAATAGCAAGAAGGGAGAAACAGTTCATCATCTGAGTGCACTTCATAGATAAAGAACAGGTTGCCCAATTAATGACAAGCAGAATATTCCAGGAAAAAGAGGAAAATAAAGAGAAGTGAAAACAAAGTATGCTAAATTCTTGTGTTAGAGAGCAGATTAATTTACTAATAACCTAAAAGAAAAAATTCTAAATGCTGATAGTAATTGCAGACATTTAATGAGCTCTTAGGTGCCATGCATGAGAGCTTTGTGGAGTTCATCTGTTTAGTTTGCATAATACTATTAGGCAGATATTATTATCTCCATGTTACAGATATGAGAGCTGTGCCTGAAAAAGCTAGGTGACTTGCAGGGCCACTCTGCTAGTAACTGCAGTTTTGTGATTTTGACACAGATGTACTGCAGAAAGGGTGAGAGAGCTGATGGGCTATTCTGACAATAAAAATTCTCATCATTTGCATTCACTGTAAAACGCCTTGAGATACCTACTTAAAGTAGAGGCACACAATCATGAAATTTTTGCCTAATATTTCAATGGAGAAATGATCTATACTTTCTCCTCTTATTTAGCAAAAAATATTTTTATTTGTTTTTTGCAGTACTGAAGGTGCTGCGCCATTGAGCTACGTCACCTAGCCCTTTTTTTATTTTGTGACTTGGAATCTCAGTTGCTTAGCCTGGGTTTGAATGTACAGTTCTCCCACCTCAACCTCCCAGAGTGCTGGGTTTACAGGCATGTGCCACCACAGCCAGCTTTTCTGTTTTCATGGATGAATTTTCTCATCTTGAGTTCCTTTAGTATATACATGTAAAAATTACCTAATTTCTTGTCTTTTTGGAAATTTAATTGGTTTTTCAGAATTTTCCTCACAGTCCAGGTAACCTAAGTTTATTATAATCTGCAACTTTCTGTGACAGATGTGTCCCAAATCCAACTTGGATTTCTGACATGAAAGCTATGAAATATCTTTTAATCTTTCAGATGGAGTTGGCCGTGGGTCCATTTTGCAGACGAGTATCTGATTTAGGAAAGTCCTATCGAATGCTGAGGTCATTCAGGTGAGACCTAGTTCTTTGTTAATATATTCATGTCCTATTGGCAAATCCCTTTCTTCTCTTCAAGTTGAGCTGCATAAACTTGTCAACATTCAATCATTTTTTATCCATAGCTATAGCAGTTTGATACACATCATCTTAAAAGTTATTCACATCAGAAGCCTATACAGAATCATACACAGTGACTAGTAAATTAGTGTGTATATATTCCCTTTTTGAGTTAAAGTTTGTAAGAATGAGCTGGGAAGGTTTGGTTTCTCCCCTGCCTTTTTTTTCTTCTTCTTCCCATTGTTACAGGAATATATTGAGCAGTAATACCAGATAGTTCATAATAATACAGGCATCATTTTTGGAAATTTTCATTTGTTCATTTACCATTTTAATCCAGTCTGTTTCTAAAAAGATCAGAGATTATAGCCCATGATAGGGATATATCAGAACTCTTGTGTGAAGTATTTTTTTTT
>RJWM01007997.1:0-75276 GCA_004363535.1 Dasyprocta punctata | reverse complement strand
AGCAGAACCAGCATAGCTCAGAGCTTAAGTCTTTGAATTTGGGTTCGAGTCTGGCCTTTTCCTGAGCTGCTCTGGGATGGTGGTGAGAACATCTTCCCCAACTGTGTGATGGGGAGAGCGTTGGATCTCCCAGCTGCAACCCAGTAGTGAGATGATTCAGTGAGCAGGCAGCACGGGAGGCATCCTTGCTTGGGATTTACGATCCTGATTCCTTCCAGTCTCCTCTTGTGGCTTTTCATATTAGTCGCCAACTTGGCCTTCTCCCTGCATAGTTATGGTGACCGTGTAATTTACTGTTCAAACCAGAACACTTTTTGTTTTAATTAACATCCAGGAAATTGACTCGCTTTGGTGTGTAGCTCTATGAATTTTAATGTATACGCGAATTCTTCTACCCATCACCACCACCGAGATGCACTCCTAGGGCCACTCCTTTACAGTCCATTTACCTCTCCTCCCTACCCTGGCAACCACTATTGTGTTCCAAAGTTATGGTTTTCTCTCTGCAAGAATATCTGGTTAATGAGATTGTATAATATGCAGCCTTTTGAGACTAGCTCCATTGATTCAGCATACTGTTTTTGAGATGCATCTATATTACTGCATGTACCAGCAGTTTGTTCCTTTACATTGCCAAGTAATATTTCATTGTATAGAAATACCGTATTTTCTATTCACCCATTGGTGGACACAGATTTGGACAAGGTATGGGTATAGCTGTTAAAAACCTTATTGTACAGACTTGTGGTAAACATACCTTTGCATTTTTCTAGGGTGAATACTCAGGAGTAGGATTGCTTCATTTTATGAGAAACTGCCAAATCATTTCCCAGAGTTGTTGTGTACACCTCTTTGTAGCCTTACAGTGTGTGTATCCAGCTGCTTCATGACCATTTGTTATCCTCGTACTTTTAAGGTGGTCATTGTGTGTTACAGTCTTGTGGCAGAGTTAGTTCACATTTGCCTATGGGCTGGCCAGGCTGAAGGGTTTCCATGTGCTTAGGCCCATACATCCTTTTTGGTATAAAACCTGTTCAGATCTTTGGTCCATTTTCAGATTAGACAGTTTGTTCTCTTGAGAGTTCTTTGTATGCTCTGGACACAAGTCCTTTGTCAGATTTGTGATATGCAAATAGTTCCTCCCAACTATAACTTGTTGTTTCATTCTTTTAACTGTTTTTCACAGTGCAGAGTTTTTAGATTTTAGGAAGGCCAGTTTGTCTGGTTTTTTCCCTGCCTTGGGTCTATGTTTTTGGTGTCCTGTTCAAGATCTAACCCATTGTTGCAAACATTTCTCCTATGTTTTCTTCTAAAAGTTTGATAGTTTTGTGTTTTATACTTAATCATCAGATCTATCTGGAGTTAATTCCTGTAGTACTGGGTATTGATCCCAAAGTCTTGACACTGAGTTATTTCCCCATCCCCCTTTCATTTTTTTATTTCAAGACAGGCTCTCACTAAGTGGCCAAGGTCTCTTGCTTGTGATCCTCCTCCCTTAGCCTCCCAGAGTGCTAAGATTTCAGACCTGTACGACCAGGCCCTGCTAAAATTGAATTTTAAAAATATTTTGACTATTCTTGTTTCTTTGCCTTTCCATATAAATTTGAGAATCAGTTAGCCCATATTGCCATAAAAAAAATCTTACAGTGAGTTTCATTATAATTGACATAAATCTGTTTGGCCAGAATTTATTTACATCATCTTTGATTTCCTTCACTGGTTTGTTTGGGTTTTTTCCTTAAACCATAAGTAAAAGTATTCTTTTAAAATGTTCAAATGGTGTGGAAAAAATTATCAACTTCCTACCCCTTCACAAGCATAGGGTTCATCCCAGCATGCTCGCTGAGGTCACCAGTGCTGTCACTCGAGTGTGGCACCTTCCAGACCTTCCCAGGAGTGGATGTGTAGCTAGGGAAATTGGTGTTTCCACTTGCAGGTTGTCATTTTTCTAATTTGCAGTACCCAGTACTCACCGTACATCCCTGCTCCACAGCATGTGCTTGGCTCAGTCCCGTGACTGTGACTAAACATGGCCCCCAGGAGAGCAGTGCCACAGCCCCATGAGTGATGGTCCAGGACATCCAGATGCCCAGTCCTTTGTTCCTCTTTTCTTGCATGTGCCTCTGCCTACCACAGTGGGGTGACTATTTAGGGGTAAATGTGCAATCATCAGGCATCATAGTCTGTCTAAAACACCATGAACTGTGCGTCTATGAGCAACAAACAAAACTATTCCTCACGGTTCTGGAGTCCAGGAAGTCCCAGATCAGAGAGGCAGCAGATTTAATGTCTCGTGAGGACCCAGTTCTGTTGTAGGTGCTGCCTTCTTTCCCAGAGTGTCACATGGTTAAAGGAAGAAGGGTCTCACGGATCCTCCTCTGTAAGGATGCCGATCTCACTCTCCTGCGGCTGCACTCCTATGGCCTAACCCCCCACCAACATTGTAATACTGTACCTCTCTTCCCAATCCCATCGACAAACAGATCATCACGTTAAGTGCAGAGTATGTGTGAGTGAAGATTGGCACAGTTCCCATCCAAACTGGCTGCCCCACTTTATATTCCCATCAAGCACTGTAAATGTAACTTTTTTTTTCAGTTAGAGATTGAACCCAGGGCCTTCACACTGAACTACATCCCCAGATCTCTCTTCCTTCTTCTTCTCTCTTTTCTCTCTCTCTCCCTCCCCCTCCCATCACTTTCTTGAAACAGAATCTTATTAAATCACTAAATTGCCTGGGCAGGGTAGAATTTGCCATCATTCTGCCTCAGCCTCCTAGAGTGCTGGGGTTGCAGGTGAGCACCACCACACTCAACTCCTTTTTTACAAATTTGTATTTTAAAATAGGATCTCACTGAGTCACTAAATTGTGATCCTTCTGCCTCTGCCTCCCGGAGTGCTAGGATTACAGGCCCAAGCCACTACACCCAGCTGCAACTGTATGGTCTTCCCTCCACCTTTGTATCATTGAGTTGGAAAATCTTTGCCACTCACATGGCCCACAGCACTCTGATAATAATCACAGCTGCTTATGCTTATTGTTCAAGCCCTGTTCTGGGAGCCTCCCTTATATTGGTTCATTGAATCCCACAACAGCCTCTTGAACTGGGTCCTTTTATTGTCCCTACTTTACAGCTGCAGAAATTCAAGTGCATAACGCAATTGAATTGTTCTTCCTGTTCATCTCCTCAGGTACCTGTGAGCTGAATTACCATATGGCATCTCCTGGCCACAGAGACTTCCGTGACTTTGCTACCTCATCCCCCTCCTTTCCTTTTTTACCATGTGCCTTGTCTTTTTCTTATGGAAGGTCTGCACGTTAATCTCCCTTTCATAGATTACAGATGTTTCCCTAGACCATAACTTACATTTTAACTTTGTTGTGCTATTTTTCACCATGCAGGAGTTTTAAATTATGATGGACTCAGTGGCATCAATCTCTCCCCCAATGACATTAGCATATTATGCCTTGTTTAAAAAGGCCTTTCCTATCCCAAGGTTATAAGCATATTTAAATTTTTTTCTTCTAATATTTTTGGGATTTATTAAATAATTTCAAAGTCATTCATCTCTCTCCAGATTATTTGGGCAGTGGGACAGGTAGGGATGTAATTGTTTTTGAATTTGTGAGTAAATAATCCAGTAACTATTGAATACTTCTTCATTATCTACATTGGTTTGAAATGGTCCCCTAATTATACACTATATTTTTACCCATATGTGGGTTGTTTTACTAAACTTTTGTTCTTTGATCTAATTATCTCTCTCTGCACCACTGTGGCCTACGGGACAATATGCTTTAATATCTGGAGAGACATAAGCTGACCTGGTATTTTGCCAACCTTCCTGAACCTTAGAATGAGTTCTCATATTTTATCCTCTCACTACCATTGATTTGGAAATAATTTTTAATTTGTGTTTTTAAATTTTCTGCCATATTAGAGGAGATATGTTTTTGCATTTAAAAATTTTTTTATTATATTTCTGCCAGCAAAGATATTGTATGTTACTTCCGCTTTTCATTATTGTTTGAAATTTCCTTTGTAGCTAATCCATAGTGACATATTTGTAAAATTTCCACATGTATTAGGAGAGAATTTGAATTGCTTCTTTGTTGGCTGCATGGTTCTGTGGTTTTATTAGAGCAAACATATCAATTATCTTTAATCATCTGTAACTACTTCATGGTTCCCTTCTCAGTGGCTCTGTGAGGTTGCTCGCTGTGACAGTGTCTTTGCCAATTTCTTTTTCTATTTTGATCAGTTTTGCTGAAGCATAAATGTGCTCAAAAGCTGTGTTGTGGACACCCAAGAACATTCATGGTTCTTCTTTCATCACAAAAATTCTCTTAAATTCTGTTCTCTCGTATAAGGGCAGCCATCCTCCTGAATTCCCACCCCACCCTGACACCCTTGTTTTTGAATAATCATTTCTTTAATGACCCTGTCTCCAGCTATAGTGACACTCTGAGGTCTTGGGGCTAGAACTTTAGACCACAAATTTAGGGGACAGATTTCAGCCCACAAAGCAGCTCCATGGGTGTTTACAGCCCATTTCTTCCCCTTTGAGTCTCTTCTTGCCGGTGAACATCTTTCAATTAATTTTCATCGAAGGTCTGTGGATGAGAAGTTTTTGCATCCTCAGCCACTTGAAAAGTATTTCTTTCCTTGTTTTTAAACATGGGAGTCATCATCTAATTCAGTACAGAATTCTGATTTCAAAATATTTGTCCTTAGAACTTTAAAGACACAGCCCTGTTGTCTTCTTGCACCAAGTATAGCCAGTGGGTGGATCTTATTCTATTTTGGGGGGTTATGTACTGTACATCTGCAAGCTTTGAGGACTTTCCATGTGAGTCTGGTACCTCAAGACTTCATCACAATGTAAACAGGGTGTGTCCTTTCCTCCATCATCCTCCTGGCACATTGTGTGTCTTTTCAAGTGCATGAATCATATCTTTTCTTTTCTTTTCTTTTTTTATCAATTCTGGGAATATTTTTCCCAGAATTTGAGCCTGCTTTTCTCTCTTGTTTCAATTTTCTCCTCCCAGATCACTTCTATGGCAAATATTGGAACTTCCAAATCTGATTTTCATTCTCTTCATTTTCCTTTCATTGTGTCCAGCTCCATTCCTCCTCTTTATTTCTGGATTCTGGGAGAATTCCTGAGTTCAGTCTTCCAGTTCAGTGATTTGGTCATGGGCTACATTCACTCCTCACCTCCCATCCATGGACTGTTTCTGTTCGTTGGAGAAGTGACGTCGTATGCTGCCATTAGTTGAGCCAATGTGTCGCACAACTCTCTGAGGATGTTAAGTGCACATTCTCTGGTGACTCGATCTGCTGGCTGTGGGCACGGTCCTTGACATAGCACCCACGTACCCTGGTTGTTGTCTTTCCTCTGATCCAGCTGTCGCCTCACAGCCACTCCAGTCTTGGAGTTGACCTTGCCTGCAGCCACTTGGACTTGGGCTTTGTCTATCAGGTTCACTCCCAGCTGCTCAGAAATGTCTTGTGCCCTTGGGCTGGGAGTGGAACGAAGGTGAAAAGCATTTGGTCAGTTTACTGCTTAAATATGAGTTTTGCATTATCAGCTCACATTAAACATACAAGTGAGTCAAAGCCTATGCTGTTTTCTTCTCCTTTTTCCCTTTCTTTCCCTTTAATTTATGTTTTGCTCAAGCCTCTGCCATGCCAAATCTCCTCCTATCCTGTCCTTGTGCACATTTTTGAGACAAACTCCAGCACTTTGCACTTATTTCTGCTGAATTCCCTCTTGTGATCTGGACCCCTTGCTCCTTCCTGTCAAGCCTTTTTGCATATTGATGAATCCATTTATCATATTAACTATCTTCCCCAACTTGATGTGACCTGAAGATCTGATGATGAGATTCTCCTCTGTCTCTTTGCTGACATGCTGGCCAAAAATGTTGAAAAAAACAAGACCCAGAAATGAGTCCTTCAGTCTATCATTTGAGATCTTCTCCATGGTTTTAAATTTTACTCAGCAAACATAAAGATAGTGCTATTACCAGTACTCTTTGTGGGGGGAAGGGTTACTAGGGATTGAATCCGGGGCCTTTGCACTGACCTATATCCCCAACCCCCTCACCCTTTACAAAAAAAAAAAAAAAAAAACTGTTTTTAAATTTTGAGACAAGGTATCATTAAGTTACTAAGTTGCCCAGGCTGGGACTTCGACTTTCGATCCTCTTACCTCTGCCTTCCAGAGCGCTGGGGTTACAGGTGTGCGTCATGCCCCCCACACACACACAGTTAACCAATACCCTTTAGGTAGCACTATTCAACAACTCCTGAGTTCCCCTATTTAAAAAGCCAGTCCTTCCAGATGCTATGGCTTTATTCGCAAATATCATAGAAAATGGGCCAGAAGCTAAAATCAGATAGCTGTAAAATACACTCCAGGTTTCAAAGTCTTAGGATGGAGGAAAAAAAAAATCAGGAGCATCCCATTAACAATTTTCTTACTGATCACGTGTCAAAGTGATCATTTTTCAGGTCTGTTAGGTGAAATTCAACATATAAGTAACATTAATTTCACCCATTTCTTTTGAGTTTTTTCCTGTAGCTACCAAAAAAAATTTTCAGGCAAAAAAAAAGGAAAAATAAATTTCAGATCTGCTCTGAGGTCTGCTTGTGTAACTCGTAATCTTTCGACAGGAAACTGCCGTCCTGAAGACCCCAACCCCGCCTCCCTGTGTACCTTCCCCCTGCAGCTCCCTCATATCTTTCTTTGCTGCTATCTCCACAGGATCCTGGTCCCTGACACCTTTGACTCCTTCCCATTATTTGAGCCTTGACTCAGGCTAAGTGGGGCCTCCCAGCTGTCTTCCCATGGGGCCCACTCTCCCACGCAGCTCCTTGTTGCACTGTTCACTTCCCTAGCATCAACCCCACTCACCATGTCAGGTGCTTTACTTGTTTACTCTTCTCCAACCACTCTTACTGGGTTTTGAGCACCAGCCTAACTTTTTTTTTTTTTCAGTATTGGGAATTGAGCCCAAGGCTTTAGCTGTGAGCTACATCATGAGCAATCTTTCTTTCTTTCTTTCTTTCTTTCTTTCTTTCTTTCTTTCTTTCCTTTTTTTGAGACAGGCACTCATTAAGTTGCTAAATTGCCCAGGGCAGGCTTCCATTTGCAATCTTCCTGCCTCAGCCTTGCAGAGTCCTGGGATGCTCTAACTTTTTGTAGCCCTACCACAGCCTGAAGAGGTGGACCTTTCTTCACTTCACAGATGAAAACCTGAGGGACTCCCAGCCCAGAAGTCAGCCTCCAGAGCTGCTGGTCAGACCCCCAGATAAGCTCCATGAGGGCAGGGACCCTGCTTGCCTTATGTTCCCATTTGGCACGTGTTGGTGCCAGCTAAATATTTATGAACACGCAAATGTCCATGAACTGATGAACAGATAGAAATGTGATTTGCTCATCCACAAAATAACATTCAGCCATAAACAGTGGTGAAGTATTGATGTGTGTTACCATAGGGACGCACCTTGAAAACTTTGTGGTGGACAAAAGAAGCCAGACCCAAATGGCCACGTACCTTGTGATTCTCTTTCTAGGCAGTGTTCAAAAAGAGAAATCCGTAGAGACAAAATGTAGATTGCTGGTTGCAGAGGCCAGAGGAGGACAAAGGGCTGTGGCTAACGATGAACACATGGTTTTTCTTTGGGTGTCAGAAATCTCCTGGAATTAGATAATGGTGATGGTTGCACAAGTATGTGATTATGCTATAGACCACTAATGTGTACACTTTGCAGTGGTGAAATTATAGTACGTGAATTATATCTCAGTTAAAATAAGCATAAAGACACCACTGAAAACCTAGAGTCAGCCAGTTTCTCAAAAAGCCTTCTATAAATGCCTTGGGCAGAACAAAGTAACACTGCCCAGTTATTTCCTCATCAATACTTCTTACTCACCTGCAGGTATGCCCAGCCCTGGGCTGTAGGTAACAATGGACAAGATTTTTATGATCTGGATCAAAAATGTCCCCCCAAAGGCTCATGTGTTAAGAGGTGGGGCTTTTAGAAGGTGGTTGGATCATGGCTTAGATCATAGATTAATCCACTAATATGTTCATAGCTGAATTGAATGTGCTGTTAGAAAATGGGGCATGATTGGAACAAGTGGGTCATTAAGAGTGTGACCAAGAAAGATGTATCCTTGTCCTCTCCGTCCTCTTACTCTCTCTGCTTCCTAGTTACTAGGTGGTAAGCAAATTGCCTCTACCACACCTTCCCACCATGATGTTCTTGTCTTGGAGCCCACAGTCCAAGGACTGAGCCCTCCGAAACCATGATCCAAAATAAACCTTTCCTCCTTTAAATTGTGTATGTCAGGTATTTTGTTAATATAAAAAACAGATGAAACCTGTCCCCTGAAGTCTGCAGGTATCTGCAAGTGCTTGTAGGATAGGCCACCCCAAAACACAGCTCTTTACCTGGAGCCTGAGGTCCACCTAGAGGACCTGTAGATATAAGTCAGAAAGCCCATGAATTTGGGTGAAATAAATGACATCTTTTTGTTTTCTTTTGCTAAGACTAACTGGAATTTAACATTTCCTTCAGTTATGAATGTGATGACAGAGCACAGTGGGGTCAGTAGGATCTGTAACTTTGTCACCATAATTTGAAATCATACATTTTCATATCTCATTATGGTTTTTGCAGCTACCTCAAAACATTGTTTATAGGTCTCTATTTCAAAAGTGAAGTAGTTATGACCCTCAGGCCAGGTATTACTTGAAGCATTAATAAACAGCCATGTGTATTAGAATATTGAAATTTTTAAATATACAATAATTATATTTCAGGGTGACAGTTTTCTTTTGTAGTCCTCTGCATGTGGTGTTATGCATTTAAAAACATTTTTCTGGAAAGGGTCCCAGTTACTAAGTGCATTAAAAACTGCTGCTTTCTAGGAAGGGGCCCCTTGTATTGGAAGCATCCTGGGAGCTCCTGTCAAGAGAAAACAACCAGGCCCACAAGTGAGAGAAGGGACTGTCTTAGTTACTTTTCTCTAGTTTCCGAGACAAAATACCCAACACCCAAAGTTAAAGGGGGAAAGGTTAATAAATAAACTAAAGCTAAAGCTCACAGTTTGTAGAAGCTTCGGTCCATATCAGCTGGCTCCAAGGCAGGGTGGCACATGGCAGAGGGACAGTTCATGGCAGCTGGCACAGCAGAAGACACCAAAAGCAGCACAAGCAAAAGGGGGAAACAAGCCTCTTTCTGCCCCTTTTATCTTATCCAGGCTGCTGGGATTAGGGCTGTGCCTATCCAATCAGTGAACTGATCCAGCAATCACTCACCCTTAATCCCAGCATTGCACTATGCATCAATCACACACTCTAGGCTGAGTTTCCTATGAACAAGCCCCATCTAAAAGGGCATGAGGCTTTGGGGAGATATCTAGACACAAACCATATCAGGAACTGAGAAGCAACGAGGGGATGTGACCTCACAGAGATTGCAGGGTGATGCTCCTATTCCTGGGCAAGCAGAGAGCAAAACGGGGACTGTCACAGTCAGTCCTCCGCAGATCTGGAGAAACATGAGTTGCCATGTGCTGAATGGATACAGGATGGACAGAAAGGTCTTGGATCAGAGGAGAAAGAATGAACTCTTTAGAAACAAACCATTCTATGGACCAGCTTTGCTTGTAGGATTGGCCTTCTTGGCTTTGAAAACACTCTGAGGAAATTAAAATGGAGAAAGTTCCAAGTAACTTTCTGAAATACATAGTTGGGGGCTTGCAAGCTGTTCTAACTCATTGTAGTGGACTTGGGGCACAATCAACGCTAGCCGGTGATTAAATAGACCCGTGTTTCTGCCGCAGAAACAGACATGTTAAGGATGGCATGTCGGCCTCAGCTGTGAGTTCCCTGGTTTTATTGGTCTGTGTCACAACCCTGACGTTACTTAAGTAGAGTTTGGTGGTGCTTTTTATTGCAGCTTCTCTTTTTTTTCCCCTTGGCTGCCAATATTTCGTGTTGCAACTCCCCACTCTCTCTCATCACCCATTATCCATTACTGTCACCATCCTGGCAGGATGTCCTTGCAGGGAACTCTTAATGGAGCTGTCCTGGTTAAAGAAATTCAATGTGATTGAACTGCAGTGAAGAATCAAAATCCAAATATCTGAAACGGATGAATAATAACTAGGTATTAGAGTTTATTGGTTATTTATTACTGGCAGAAGGCAGGGAAACATTAGCATGCAAAAAGCTGTAAATTAATCACGGCCCATGATAGGGAGCCTGAAAAAGTCACCTCTATCTTTGTTAACTCTGCTTTGTTATTCCTGGTGTGTTACCGAGTTCCCGCTTCTGCTCTTCTATGATAGATTTTCATCCCCAACTGCCTAGCTGCAGGCACGAAAAGGTGAGATTAAAAAAAGAAAATGTTAATCTCACATTACCTGGTGCTCAAAAGAGGTAGAGGAAAGTAAGCATCTATCAACTGTGGAAATCCTGGCCATGCAGCCGCTCATGTGACCTGGGACAAGTCACCTGACCTCCCCAGATGTTGGGTCTCCAATCTGTAAAGCGAAAAGGATTACAGAGTCTTCCCCCAGAGAGCTATCACAAAGACAAAATGAGATGCCGCCCTCACTCAATTAGTCCTATGGGCAGTGGCAGCTGTCCGTGACACACAGAGAGGCATTGTTAGTCAAAGAGTCATCGCTATTCCAGGATCACATTAACA
Source organism: Dasyprocta punctata (assembly GCA_004363535.1). Taxonomy (NCBI): domain Eukaryota; kingdom Metazoa; phylum Chordata; class Mammalia; order Rodentia; family Dasyproctidae; genus Dasyprocta; species Dasyprocta punctata. Next base: position 64,546 of record RJWM01007997.1, on the reverse strand, counting down.
GTGCAGATTCTCAGTCTCCTTCTGACCTCCTGTGCTGGACTCCCAGGGGAGTCAAAAGTCTCCCTTTCCTTTAATAAGCACTGGTATTAAAGTGTCCTTGTACTTAAGGGGGGATTTTTAGTGCACTAAAGAAAGGGTATTATGCGTTATGAGAAAACCAGGAATGATGGCACATTTTTCCTATGTGAACTGAGATGCACTCCAGAGACTTTGAATCCTTCTCTTCTCACAGGGGAGGAATTGGAGGCCCAGACAGAGCAGGCAGTTGTCCAAGGCACAGAGGTGAAATTGTAGTTGTGTCTTGTTATATAAAAACACCCGATACTCGGTGGCTTCAAGCTGCTGTGGCCCCTACTCAATCCGTGAATCTGAGTGTGGGCCACGCCTGGCAGGATAGCAGTGTGGCTTGGCTGGAGGCTCAGGTTCCCTTCTTTAAGATGGTAAACACACAGGCCAGCAGATTGCTGCCAGCTGCTGACTGGGTGCTCAGCTATGTCTAGGGCTGGGGACCTTGGTTCTACCCACATAAGCCTCTCTGGGCTGCTGCAGCTTCCTCCCAGCATGGCGTCTGGGTTGAAGAATGAGTGTCCTGAGAGATAAGCCCAGGCCTGACATGAGCACCAAATCTTTTTTTCTATAAGTGGAGCATCACAGAGCCAGGCTCAGGGGAAGGGCAGAAGAGTGGCAGACAGTGTGAGGTTCTGTTCTAAAATTGCCGAGAGGTAGTCTTGCAGAGAAAATTGTGATTTCAGCTAAGATTCTCCAGTGCAGGGCCCTGCCTGCCATTCCAAGCTTGGCCTTCCCTCTTGATTGCTTGTAGAAAATTAGACCCTCTGCTGCACTCCGTGCAGAAATAAAAATAACCTCATCTCTTTACAGTGCAAACTGAGAGCCCAGGGCCAGCCCATCGTGCTGTTCCCAGAGCCCCAGGAGCTGTGGGGGTGGGGTGTCTCAGCACTGGGAGGCTTGGTATTCAGAGCACAGGGGCTGTGACATCACTGCTGTCCCTGCACGGACTTGAGCATCCCTGCTCAAGTCAGCCCCTGTGCCATCCAGATCTTTGTTCCTCCTTCCGCATGGACAAGTCCTGACCTTCTTTCTTCTGAGAAATGGGACATGTCTGTCTCCCTGAGCCTCTGGCTTGAGATTGAGGGTCAGCCCCCTTTGCTAATGGGGTGCTCTGTCTCCTTCTCTCACTTTCACATACAAGCTGGGTCCCTGGTACACAGAAGGCCACATCTGAAAACAGCCCACTGTGCTCTGCTCAGCTCTACCAGAGCTGGAATTCACACTCAGCATCCTGATCCAGACTATCTCCATTCCAGGGTGCATCCTAGCTTGGATTCCCCCAAAGCAGTCCACAAGGCAAGGATTTAAATGCAAGTCATTCAGCTGGGAGTGGGTGGGGAAAAGAATAGGATGGCAAAGATGTTGGACCAAAGCGGGGGGCACTAAGCCCATTGCACTGTGGGCAACAGGAGCCCCACCCCGTGGAGAAACTCACTAGTGGGTAAAACATGCACCCCAGAAATTCTCCACCTGGGAGTGGAGTGGGGGCCTGGGATTCCTCACTAGCTCCTCTCAGTGCTAATGGAGGCCCTGGCACTTCTGAACATATGATCCCGCTGAAGTCTGGAGGAAGGGTTTCAATGCTGAGGTGAGCATTGGCAGCAGGTCCGATGGCTTTAGCCTGGCTGCCTTTGCACAGAGGCAGGCTGGAGCACTTCCGGGTTTGGATGGTGTCAGGGTACTAGCTAGAAGTCACTTAGAGAGATTGGATACACATCTACCAGAGCACCTGCAGTGATCTCAGTTCTGCTGGTGGCCAGATGAGGCTCCTGCTCTCAAAGGCAAATTGCTGAGTGAAGACACACAGGCTGTTAAGGTTTATATCTAGATGTCCCCCCCAAAGCGTCATGTGCTCATAGGTAGGACTTTTGGGTCATGACTGGATCATGGGGTCGTGATACTCAGGAGCCAGACAACCATAGACTGAAACCTCTACAAACCCAGCCAAAATAAACCTTTGTTTCTTTAAATTGTGGGTGTTGGGTATCGCATCCCAGCAACAAGATAGAACTAAGACACAGGTGAGCCAAGAAGTGCCATCCACCGTGACAAGGGCTTCTGTGAAAGTCAGGGCATGGGAGACAAGGAAAAGGAGCCACAGAGTTTCTGGGGCTATGGGCGGTTGTGACATGGAGCCCCAGGGACATGTAGGAAGCTGCCAAGTGGCTCCCATGGGGAAGGGCATGCAGGACACAGGAACAGCACAGGCAGTGCACAGTAGCGTGGGAAATGTAGTCAGTCCTCATGGCTACAGTGTGTCACGACCCCTACCACAGTGACCATGCCCCTGCCACATAGGGTGGGTCCCAACCTCTGCAGTTGTCTTTCCAGCTTTGGGGCTAGTAGTTCAGAGAGGAGGCTCCATAAAACACGGGGTAATCATAGCACAGCTGGAAAGACTGCCTGAGAGGACCATGTTCTTGGGGTTCTGTTGGATGCAGTCTACTTTTTAAAGAGCCAGTTTAGATTCCTGCATCCCCTCAGGGGAGGAGGATGTGGGATGCTGAATTGCTATTTTGACCTGAATTGTGGCCCCAAATACATATTTTGGATCCCCAACTTCCCATTGTGATCATATTTGGAGATAGGGCCTCAGTTAAATAAGATCATAAAGGCGAAACCCAAATCCCACAGGACTGGTTTTGGGGTTTTTTGTTTTGTTTTTTGTTTTTTTAATATGAACATTTCACAAATTTACATGTCATCCTTGTGCAGGAACCAGATTAATAAATCTACTCTGTATTGTTCCAATTTTAATATACTTGCTGCCAAAGCAAGCACTAGGAATGGTTGGGTTGTTTGTTTTTTCAGTACTGGGGGTTGAACCCAGGGTCTTTGCACTGAGGTACATCCCCAGCCCTTTTTTTATTTTTAAAGATAGGGTCTTGCTCAGTTGCCCAGGCTGGGCTCAAACTTGAGATACTACTGCCTCAGCCTCCCAGAGGACTGGAATTATAAACCTGCTCCACCAAGTTCAGTGACTTGTGTCCTGATTTAAAAAAAAAAAAAAAAAAAAAAAGCAAGAGACACCAGAGTTCATATACACAGAGAAAAGGTCACATGAATCAAGAGCTGTGTCTTAGTCACCTTCCCCTAGCTAAGACACAGTACCTGACACCTATAATTTAAAGGAGGAGGGGTTTAATTTGGTTCACATTTTCAGTCCATGGTTGACTGGCTCCAAGGCAGAAAATGGCCTGGCAGAGAGGCGTGTTAGAGATAGAGCTGCTCACACTATAACAGCCAGGAAGCAGAGAGAGAAGGGAGGAGCCAGGGATGGATCTCTCCTCTTCCAGGTCACACCCCCAGTGACCCACCTCTAACTAGGCCCCCCTCTTAACAGCAAATCAGCTGTAGCACCCCTATAAACCCCGTACCCTCCATTAGCCCCTCGTCTGAGTTCATGAGGTTCTGAGTGGCCATCCCAGATGCAAACCAGAGGTGGCAAGTGGACTGGCCCCACTAGGAAATGAGCCGCAGTGCCTTGGTCCTGGGCTTTGGTCTCCAGCCCCCTGAGACCAGGAGTTTCTTTTGTCTGAGCCACTGAGCCTGAGATACCTGTGTCGACAGCCCGAGCAGACTGGTAGAGACACAGAAAGATAACGGAACGTTTGTAACAGGGTGTCTTTCATCATTTCTACAGGGCTTCAGCATTGATCTGACAAGGTCTGACATGTAGAAGCCGCCAGGCCAGCTCGGCCCTCCACACAAATCTTCTCTTGTCTGTAAGTAATGGTATTTTTCTCCCTGATTTTTGCTGTTTTATTTTGGATTTTCTCTTTTCGTGGTGCTGGAGATGTGATGCTAGGCAAGTGCTCTACCCCTGAGCGACACCCCAGCCCGGCAGTGCCGATTTGAAGCCCACTCTGGTGCTGGCTTTCCTCAGTCAGGAACAGTCATTCTCACTGTTTCAGACAGGTGCTCAGAGGAGAAGGACACATTAAGCATGACCAGGCTCTGAAACCTTAGTGAGGAGGGTGACAGGCCACCAGCCTGCCGGGAGGCAGACATGCTTGTGTGCGGCTGGGGCTCAGCCATCCCTGTGGGGACCGCAGCCCTCTGAGCCTCCCTGTGATCAGGAAGATCAACATCCCAAAGCTGGGAGTGCTCTACCTAAACAAGGCAGCTGACCCCTCCGTGGCCGGCTCTGTGTGCCTTTCCCGGGAGCAGGCCTTGATAGGACAAAACTGAAAAGAGTAAAGGCTCTGCATGTTTGTTGGGGTCAAATGGGGGGTGCCTCGAGATGAGAGAGAGTTTGGTGGGGTGGGCCTGGGACTCATTTACGAAGAGCCAGCTCCTCATCTAAACTTGCAGGAGGTCTGCAGGCTGGGGATTGATTCTTCATCCCACTAAAAGTTCATTTCCTCTAAGGAAATGGCCAGAACTCTTTTCTGGGAAAAGGTCAAAGGTAATTAAAAGCAACTCTGAACCAGAGCAAGGATGTGACCTTTTGTTTCTGCCATTGACATGAGCTTGTCCCCTGCATGTCTCCATGCCCTCTTTCCTGGGGACTTGTTATGGTTTATACCTAGACGCTCCCCTAAAGCCTCATGTGATCACAGGTGGGCCCTTTGGAAAGTGATTGGATTACAGGGTCTGATAGCCGATTGCAGTTAGATGGTGGGGCATTGCCCAGAAGGTTATATCTCCCTTCCTCTGTGCCCCTCTGCCATGCCGCCCTGCCTTTGAGCCAGTCAACTATGGACTGAAACTTCTTCAAACTGTGAACCAAAATAAACCTTCCTCCTTTAAACTGTGGGAGTCTTGTATTTTATCCCATGATGAGAGAAGCAACTGAGACAGAATATAACAAGCATTGCCATGTGCTCTCGGGCCTTCATGTTGTAGTGACACCTCCAGGTGATCAGACACCAGTTCAGGATGACAGCACCCCCAGAATCATCAGCGACAACGCCTACAAACCCATCTCCCCTGGGGGCGTAGCCCACAGGTGTGGCCTTTGCTGTTGGATATTTTCCTTCACTACCTGTACTTCCTTTGCCTGGGCCTACATGTCCCAAAGCCACCCACAGGCTGTTCAGGATGCCCCCGAAGACCCCAGGCTGCTCCTAAAGATGTTCTTCCTATTTTCATCTCCACTGAAATCTGGGGGGCCAGAGGGTACTCTAGTAGGTTAGATAATGTCACCCAGATTTTGTGTCTGCTAGAACCTCAGAATGTGACCTTATTTGGAAATAGAATCTTTACAGTTGTAATTAGTTAAGTCAAAATCAAGGCACCCTGGATAAGGGCAGGCCTAATTCCAGTGACAGGTCTCTTTCTAACAGAGAAGAAAGGATGTACAGAGAACACAGTGAAGAAGGCCTCATGACAATGTTGGCAGTGCCCAGAGACACATCTATAGATGTGTTGTTTAGATGTAGTGTGTCCCCCATGGGTTCATATGTTGGAAGTTTGGTCTCCAGGGTGGTAGCATTGGGAAATGATGTGGAATCTTGAAGAAGACGTGCCCATATGTGGGCCTTTGGTCACAGGGTCACTGCCTTTGCAAGGGACTGAGGGACTCTCATGGGTCCCCTGAGCTCTGGAGAGAAAGCATGGTGTTAAGAGCCAGTCTGATCCCTGTATCACTCCCTAGCACATGTTTGGAGATGTGATCTTGTGCTCCTGAATGCACTTCCACCATGAAGCCCTCACCAAAGGTCAAACCAGTGAGACTACCTGGTCTTTGACTTTTGGCCTCCAAAATCGTGAACTAAATAAACCTCTTTTCATTTTAAGGATGCCTGTCTCAGGAATTTCGTTATAGTAACACAAATGTGACTAATACTCCAAGGAATGCTAGGGATTGCCAGAAACCACTAGAAGCTGAATGATGCCTTCACTTTGGGCTTCTGGTCTCCTGAACTATTACAGAATAAATCTCTATTGTTTTAAGCCCCGAGGCTGTGCTAATTTACCACTGGCAGTACTAGGAAATGAACACAGATGTTGTCTACTTTAGCAGAGCTTAGTCTTTTTTTGTTGGTGGACGGTATTTTCAGGTGTAAGCAATACCAAGAGCAGAGGTGGGGTTGAGTTCATTCCCAGAGCATCGGCTGGAATTCTATCCCCTCCCCAAACCCACTGAGAAATCATTCCAATTTTAAGTGTGTGAGAACACGGTGTTGTGTTCGAGGGATCAACCCAAGCCCATTCTGCTGTCTCTTCTAAACTGAAATATAATTTTCACACTGAAATGCACAGATCTTCAGCATACAGTTGAATTCTTCTTTGACAAACATAGTCCATAGTCCATCAAGATACAGAATCTTCTCAGTGGCCTAGAAAGTCTCCCACCTGCCCATCCCAGCCTGTCCCATCCTGCCTGCCCAGGGCAACCATGGTTGTGATATCTTTCCCGTTACATAGCTAGGGCTGTCTGACAGATTCACACACCTGGAGCCGTGCAGTGTGGACACTTGTCCTGTCTAGATTCCTGTGCTCAGCGTGTTTCTGAGATTCCCCAGGCTGTTGTATCCATCAGTAGCTCTAGGAAATGTATTTCTTTTTTATTACTATAGTCTGTCTATAGATTCCTCCTACAGGTGGATATTATGAATGAAGCTGTTCTACACAGTCCTGCACACATCTTTGCGCAGGCATGTTTTCGTTCACCTTGAGGAAATCTGTAGGGTTCCGGATCCCAGAACCCTAGGTATTTGCTGTCATGGGCATCAGTAGGTTGCATTTGCCAAGCCAGTTCGCAGAGTAGTTGGACTGTTTTACACCCTCACCAGCCAGGTCAGAGAGTTTTGTTTGCTCCACATCCTCATCACATTTGGTTTTAAAAGTTTAGCCGTTCTCCTGGATGCGAGCTGATACCTCATCGTGGTTTTAATTTGCTACACCCTGATGACTAATGGTGTTGTGAACTTTTTTTTATCTACTTATTGCCCATTATGTCTCTTCCCTTCTAAGATGCCCACTCTTTATTGGTTTATTCATCCTTATAGCTTTTTCTTTTCTTGTCTTGTCTTTTTTGTACTGGGGATTGAACCCAGGGCCTTCTCACTGAGCGACATCTCCAGCCCTTTTTTAAACTTTATCATTTGAGACAGGATCTCTCCAAACTACCCAGGCTGAGCTACACTTTCCATCCTCCTGTCTCAGACTCCCAGAGTGCTGGGATCACAGGTGTGCACACCACATCTGATTCATCTTCATGGTTCCTACTGGAGGACCCTTTTGTCAGATATATGCCCCGTAAATATCCTCTCCAAGTCTGTGGCTTGCCTGTTCATTTTATTATTAGTGTTTTTTAATGTGAAGATTTTAATTTTGATGAAATACAATTTTCCTCTCTTTACATTTTATGATGAAGTGCTTCCTGGAGCTTACCCAAGTAACCTTTGCCAACTTCATGGTTCTAAAGATTGGGAGTCCATGATCTTAAATAGCATGTGTATCCAGCATGGCTTAGGACCTGGGATTCATTTTTTCCTGAGTGAATGTCCAGTTAGTCTCATACCAGTCAGTGAAAAGACTTTTCTTTCACAGTTGAATTATCTTAGTGCCTTTGTCAAAAACCGAACGTATAATTCTAGGCCTATTTTTGTCCCCACTTGTTTATTTCATAGACTTGCAGTTTACCCAAAACCCACACGGTCTTGATTACTGGTACTCAAGGTAACCCCTGAAATCAGGCTATATAAGTCTTTCAATTGTGTTCCTGTTTCTTTTTCCAAAACTGTTCTGACTATTCAGAGGCCTTTGCTTTTCCATATAAATTTTAGAATTTCTTGTTAATAATCTTCCACAAAACTTGTTGGGATTTGACTGGAATTTGTAGAAACTGTAGCTCATTTTGAACTTAACAACAATATGGTATCTTCATATCAAAGAATCTGCCAGCTGCTAAACATAATGTATCTTTCCATTTGACTTAATGCTTCTCTAATTTTTCTTAGCCATTATTTAAGGTGTCGACATCGCACACATCTTTCACTGTATTTGAATCCTAACTATTGTATGGTTCTGGGTGCTAGATTCTTTTATTTTCATATATTGACCTTCTGTCCCATGACCTTGCATTTAGAAAATAGTTACTCTTAGCTACTATTAATTATTAATTCTAATAGATTTTCCTATAGAGTCTTTTGGACTTTTTAAGGCAATAGTGTGTCTGTGGATAACAAGTTTTACCTCTTCTTTTCCAGGCTTCATCCCTCACATTTCTCTTTTCTTGCCTTATAAGACTGGCTAGACAACATTGGAGAAGAGTTGTCAGTGTGAAAATTCTTGTTTTGCTCCTAGTTTTAGTGAAAACGCACTTGGCCTTTTATTACAAAGTAGAATGGTGACAGCTGGTAACAGGTTGAGGACAAACCCTTCTACACTAGTTTGCTGAGAGTTTTTACTGTGATTGACTGTTGATTTTTGCCAAATGACTTTTCTGCTCCTATTGAAATAATTGAATTTTTTTATTCTCTTAATATGATGCATTATATTGATTGTTTTGTGACTGTTTTGCTGTTGTTTGGTTGTTTGTTGTACTGAAGCTTAAAGTCAGGGCTTTTGCACTGAGTTACATTCCCAGTCCTTTTCATTTTTTTATTTTGAGACAAGGTTTTGCTAAGTTGCCCAGACTGAGCTTGAACTTGGGAATCCTCCTGCCACAGCCTCCCAAAGTGGTAGGATTGCAGGCATACACCACCACATCCAGCCATTGGTTGGTTTTTTAATTTTGAACCAACTTTGCATTTCTGGAAAAAAAATCTCACTTGGTCATGATGTATCTACCTTTCTATGTCTTTGCTAAAATTCTATTAACATTTGTGTCTGTGCTCATGAAGGGCACTGACTTGTACCCAGTAATGTTCCTGACTGATTCTGGTATCAGTAATGTTGGCCACATAAAATGAGGGAGGCGTTGTTACTTCTTCCTCTGTTTGTCAAGGAGTTGACATAAAACTGGTGTTATTTCTTCCTTAAATGTTTGGTAGAATTCACCAGTGAAGCCATGTGAGTCTACAGTTTTCTTTGTGGGAATTTTCAACACTGACTTCAAATTATTAATATATGACTAAATCAGATTGTCAATTTGGTGAGTTTGTCTTTTGAGTAATTTCTGATTTTATCACCCATGTTGTAGAATCCATGGACATAAATTTTTTCTCAGTAGTCCCACAATCTACTCTTAATGCCTTTTGGATTGGTAGTGATATTATCTCTCTCATCCCTGATACTGGTACCTTTTTTCTTAATCAGTATAGTTTATCAATTTTGTTGATCATTTCAAAGAACCAGCACTTATTAACATCAATTTTTCTTCTCCGTTTCAAAATTTTCTTTCTTACTGTTTTTCATTCTTCAATTTATCTCCTTTCTCCTCTTACTTTTGTTTTTCTGGCTTCTTAAAATAGGTAATTAAGTCATTAATTTGAAATCATTCTTAGTTTCTACTATGATCACTTCAAATTATAAATTTCTAAATGGACATAGTGTTGTATCCCTACAGTCCCAGCTACTCAGGAAGGTGAGGCAGGAGGATCACTTGAGTCTAGGACTTTGAGACCAGCCCGGACAACATAGTAATAACCTGTCTCAAAAATAAATAAGGTAACATTTCGATGTTCCTTCCCTTAAATTTATAGTATTTTCAATTTTTCTTTTGGTTTCTTCTTTGACTAAAGAGTTATTTAGGACCATGTGACTTTATTTTGAAATATTTAGGGAATGTCTAGATATCTTTTTATTATCAAGCTCTCCTTTTGTATCAGAAAATGTTTGGTAAATTTTTTAATCCTTTTAAAGTGATTAGGACACTTTATTAATCCACCTAAGGTCTTGACGAATGTTGCATGTACATTCGGAGAGAAGGTGTATTCCGTGACATTTGTAAATGTCAGTTAGGACAAAGTGCTGCTGTTCGCACCTTCCACATCCTTGATTTTTATCTAACAATTAGTGAGTGGGGACTGTTGAAATCAATTATAGTCATGGATTTGCCTAACTCTTTCAGTTCGATTCCCTTTTGCCCCAGGGGTTTCGAGGCCCTGCAGGAGGTACACAAACATTCAGGACTGTTTTTTGGTTTCTTAGGAATTGACTCTGTTTCCATGAAGTGGCACGCTTGTCTCTGGCCTTGGCCCTTTTCCTTACATCTGCTCCTCCGAGCTCAGTGTAAACCTTGCACTGTTTGTGGACAATGCTTCCATCTCTTTACCTTATCTGTGTTCGCATTCTCAAAGTGTGTGTTAGAAACAACACATGGCTGAATCATTTTTTAGTCTATGCTGATAGTCTCTGATTTTCACAACGCGTTTAGTCCATTGACATTTGCCAGCTGTTTGTTTTCTTTTTGATGCATCGTGTCTGCTATTTTCTTACTTCCTTTGGGTTAATCAAGGGCCTTTTTGATATTCCATTTTATCTCCTCTTTTGACTTGTTAGGCTGCTTTTGTGTTTTATTTGTGTATGTGTTCACTTGCACTGTGGCTTATAAAACTAATCTTTAATTTATCACAGACTTCTTTGTATGAATGCTATATTATTTCACATATACCTTAAGGATCTTGCTACTGTATACTTTTATTTAAGCTTCCCTCATTCTTTGTGTTATTATTGTCATATATTTTATTTTATCTGTTGTAAACTGCAAAATAGATTATTATTTTGTGAAGGGATTTTTTTTAGAAAAAATATAGTATAGGTTTGTGATACCTAATAATTACATTCATTGGGAATTGCTACATATTCATATCACATCTTAATCATTTTTACTTCCCTTCCTAGACCTCCCATCTCTCACATTCCCTGAAACCCTTTCCCATCTTCACAAAGTCTATACCCCATCTTTCCTATCATCTGTCTTTTATTTTACTCTTTAAATTTTTTCTAGTTTGGGTTTCTCATATAATAAACCATGCAATATCTAAGCTCCTGTGTCTGATTTATTTCACTTAGCATTATGGTCTCAAGAGGTATTCATTCTCCTACAAATGACTCAAGTTTATGCTTCTTAATGGCAGAGTGGTATTCCACTGTGTATAAATACCACATTTTCTTCACCCATTCATCTGTTGATGGGCATATATGCCACTTCCAAGATTTAGCTATCGTGAATAGTGCTGTTCTAAACATGAGTACACATGTATCACATATTAGGCAATTATCTTGGAAAGAAATGAAGAATGATAAAGAATATGCCCTGTTTACTCCCCTACTGACCCTGTTTTACCCTTTGTATGCACACCCAGGCTTCTAGCTGCGATCATCTTTCTTCAGTCTGAAAAAATGTGTTTTAACATTCGTTATGTTGCAATCTCCTGGGGATACATTTCTGCAGCTTTCGGCTTATCAAAGAATGGGTCTTTATTTCGTCTTACATTTGAAAGATATTTTACTTCAGGAAGAAACCCCGGTTGACCTGTTTGTCCGTTTGTTTCTGCACATGAAAAGCATCCCACTGTCGGCCCCAACTCCAGTCTTACTAAGAGTGAACAGTGATTCTCAGTGCTGTTTCATTGTCAATAGCGTCTTTTTTCTTTCATCTGCTTTTAAGAGTTCTCTCTTTATATTTGGTTTTCAGCAATTTGATGAAGGTTGTGTGTTTATTTTGCTTTAGATTTATTGGAACTCTAAGGTAATCTTTTTCATTAGATTTGGAAAAATTCGGGCTCCTTTGAAAATTTGATCATTATTTAAAAGTAATTTCTCTTCCACATTGCCTATCTTCTCCTGCTAGAACTATAATTACCTAATATTAGACTACCAGATACTGTCCCCACAATTCACTGAGTCTTTCTCTGCTCATTCTCCCCCACCCCAGATGGGGTCTTGCTAAATTGCCCAGGCTGGCCTTGAGCTTGTGATCCTCCTGCCTCCAGCTCCTGAGTAGCTGGGATTACAGGCCTGTGCCACTGCACCTGGCTTCTGTTCATTCTTTCCAGCCCTTTTCTCTTGGTGTACTTTGATTACGTTGTTTCTGTTGCCCTGCAGTCAAATTCACTGATATTTTCTTCTGCAATGGCCAAATAGTTAAATCCATTCGTTGATTATGGAATTAAGGTATTCTAATTTTTAGTTCTGGAATTTCCTTTAGGAATATTATGTTCACATTTTCATTAAATCTTTGAAAAGCTGGGTGTGCTGCCACATGCGTATATTCCCAGTATTTTAGGAAATTGAAGCAGGAGAATCATAAGCTTAAGCCCAACCTAGGCTACTTAGTGACTTAGCAAGATCTTGGCTCAAAATAAAAAAGTAAATTAAAAAGGGCTGGGGATGTAGCTCAATGCAAAAGCCCTTGGTTCAATCCCCAGTACCATCAAAAAACAAAACAAAACTTTGACATATTTGTAGTAGCTGTGTCTACACACAGGTGAGGTAGCCGGTGTACCTGACTCAATTGCAGAGCCTGTTCAAATGCATGAGTCGCTAGGGGAGGTCCAGGGGTGGCCCAAGAGGTTGCAGGTCTGGAAAGTCCAGGCTGAACTTGCAGCCACAGTGCCAAAAAGTTTGAGTGTGCACTCAGGGACCTCAACAGGAAGTTCCTCCTGCTGCAAACCCAGTAAGAGGGGAGGACGCACCTGGTTTCCACAACCCCATATCCACCCCCACCAGGTCGCCTCTGTTGGGGCTGATGATTCTTCCTGAGGGGATTCAGGCTGCAGCATCCCACCGTCTTAGTCATGACCACAGGAGAATCCCAAGGGTTCACACGTGGGAGTCCTTGCACCTACTCCTGAGTGCCGGGCACATTGGGATTTTAGATGCAGTCACACAGACACTCTGAACACACTCTGGTGACATTGGCATTTTGTTGGCAGCAACTGTGTACACTGAGTTTTCCCCTAACATGTTTGGAAGAGTCATAGTTACATTTGAACTTCAGCTGCTTGGGTAATGCATGGAATGAAGGATCCATCTCCTCTCCATGATCCCTCAGATCTTGGTGAGTTCTAAAGTTTGCCCTTTTTTAAAAAATTTTATCACTATTGAACTTTGCTTTGACTAATGAACTCAGACAAGGATGATGAGAAGGAGAATTTCCATTTACTGAGCACCTACTGCGTTCTGGGTGTGAGCCTTAGAAATGTGTTCAATCACCACTCAAATTCCATCAGCTGGGGGCATTATGATTCCTTACTTTGTAGAAACACAGAGGGCAGAAGTTGGAGGAACAGGGAGCATCCTGCATTTCATGTGTTTCATGAAGTCCAAAGGAGGGAAGGTACAGTCCTTGTGACGTTGGGTTTGCCAGTGGAAAGATCTGAAAGTTGCCAGCAGGAGGGCCGCACATGGCCCTCATCCAGCTGCTCTCCATCCTCCTATCCACAGCAGGCCAGAGTGGACCAAGATGTTTGTTCACCCACTCACGTCTTGCATCAAGCTGCGCAGCTGAACTCTTTCTAAGCTCTGCGGTTTTTCCTTGAGCTCCTCTGCAGAGATTCTGCATTGTTCTGGGTCCCTCCTGCCTGCCATGGACAATGCTCCATCAGAGGGGTTTTAGAGGGAGGACGGAAGCTGTGCACGGATCAGGGCAGAGTATACTAGTCTGAGAAACGAACCAATAAGATCTATAGAGACACAGATAAAAGGGGATTTACTGTGAGAATTGGCCCATGCAATCAGGACAGTGAGGAGTCCCACAAGGTGCTGTCTCCAACTGGAGAGTCTGAAAAGCCACTGGTGTGATGCAGTCTAAGTTCAAAGACCTCAGAACCAAGGGAGCAGATGGTGAGGAAGACCTGGAGTGCAGAGGACTAAGAACAAGGAGTTCTGAGGTCCAAGGGCAGAAGAGACGAGAGTCATTCTTCCTCGACCTTTCTTTTCTACCCAGCCCTCAACAGATTGGGTGACACCATCCACACTGGGAGGGGCAGATCTTCTTTACCCAGTTCACTGACTCAGACTCTGATCTCCATCAGAAACAGCCTCCCAGACACACCCTGCAATGCTTTACCAGCTCTCTGTGCACCCATTTTCCTGGTCAAGGTAACCCACAAAAAAATCAGTAGTACAGAGTTAGTCACTATGGTGCCCAGGAACTTCCTGGAGACCTGGGGAAGGGGCTCCTGAGCTAGAACCCTCCCCAGTCCCTGCCTGGGCCAGCAGCTGCTCCTTGTCCATCCTCTACTGTCCCCAGGCCATGGCCACATGTAGCCTTGGGAGGGTCCCAGTAAGGGGCAGGCAGGTGAGGGAAGGAAGAGTTAACAGGATGGCGGATTCTGTTTTATGGGACGCTGTGCATCTCCAGGCTGGCTTCCATGGTGACTTCATTAGCAGCAAGCTGCTAATTAAATTTCATATTTATGATCAGAAAATAAAATCATTGGACCTTTTTGAAATAGGAGTTTACGAGTGTGGGTTCCTGCGGCTGAGTCAGCAGTCGAGGGCCTGTGCCACAGTTTCAAGGCAGACACAAATAAAACAAGCAGTGCCAGGACAAGGCTGGGTCCCAAGTCATCAGACAGGCCAGGTCCTGAATGGCTTTGGGGTCCACTCTGGGAAAAGCATAAAGAAAAGAGCTCCCCGCTATCCTCTGAGGTCTGGGAGACCTGGGGCTTAGGGTTCACACACGGAAGCACCTAGTTAAAGTCAGGGAGTCCATTTTAGGGTCCCCAAGCTTCTGTGGGGCTGCTGTGTTGTACAGCTGGTGTGTGTTCTTATTTTTTATTTTTGCTGCAGTAGAGAAATCACTTCTCACCCACACACCCAGACTCACGCCCCCTGGGTGTGTGCCGGAAGCCCCGGGAAGCCACTTCCTTCTCCTGTGTGACTCACTCACTGCTGCCTTCCCCCAGGGGTCTCTGAGGTGTCCTTTCCTGTGGCCTCTAGTATCCCTACTCCCCGTGGCTGCTGTGAGAGAACTCAGCCCGCTGCCCTGTGGTGCGTGTCCCTCTGGTGCTCGCTGGATGGGTACCCTAGGGATCTCTTCCTCTTCTGGGGAAAAGGCATTGAGACTTCATCCTGCCATTTATAGATCGCAGCCACTGTCATGGGGAGCGGTCAGCATGCCAGACTGGGAAGGGACTCAAGGTGTCTGGGGAACCTTGGCACAGGGCTGAACATCCCCTCCCCAAAGCCTCCAGCCCCCCACAATGAGGCTGCTTCCCCAGCTGCGTGCAGCCGGTTTAAGCTTCCTGATGGCACCAATGCTGTCCTCTCTGGTCTTCAGAGAATCAGCTCTCCAGGGGAGGAAGAGAAAAACACAGATGACAGAAAGATCAGCAAGCCAACAAGACCCATCCTTGCTTCTGTCCTAACTCCATGTGGGGGTCCTGGGCCTGGGTCCCCCCAACCTATACCCTCCCCTGCAACATGAGGACATGTGGTATATTCCATGCGAATATGATGGGGGGAGTCCTGGGTAAAGGACCCGGCTGAACCTCCATGTGTGGGCACGCAGTTCAGGGTAGTTTTAACTCACTGGGTGTTTACCCCTTGTATTTCCATTCCTTCAGGTGTGAAATAGGGTCTGGTGGGTGTGATGGCCCCTGAGGCCCTCCCAACCCTGAAGTTCATTATCCTTTGCTGTGACTGTGACCTTGAACTTCTTGCTGTGCTCCCCTTCCCCTCGATTCTCCCAGGGAGTTCTCCCTCAGTTAACAGCATCCCAGCAGTGCGCTCTACCACCACGCAGAGCAGCTCACCAGAGAGTGGTACCCACTGCACCAACACACAGCAGGGCCTCCTTTTGTCCCACTCAGAGTGGCCTAGCCCCAGGTGCCCTAGTCCCAGGCACCCAAGGTGCCCTCCATGGATGACGAACCCTGTCAAGTTGTTGCCCTCCGCCCCCTCAGCCCCTAAAGCTCCCAGATGTCGCACCCTCCTGGCTGCACAGAGCCCTGTAGGCTCCTTATCCACAGTGCCATAAGCCATCCCTTTATTAAGCAACTCCAAGACTCAGCTTAAACAACATCTGTTTCCTTCCTGCCCCAGACTGACTCAGAGGGAAACGTCTTCCTAAGGTCACTCGGCTGAGCAGAGCCCTGCCCTCAGCCACTGCGGGTCCTGTCTGGAGGTGCCCGGGGCAGTGGCACACAAGAGTAATCAGGAAAAGCTTTATGGAGAAGGTGGCAGCACTGGCAAGGGAGGGCAGTGTAGTTATGTAGGAGTTTGACTGGCAGAGACAGATAGAGGAGGGGAAAATGTATGAGCTTCCCAGAGCTGATATAACAAGTGACCTCAAACCAGACAGCTCAAAACAACAGAAAGATACTGGCTCAGAACATGGAAGTCAGGTCTCCAAAATCAAGATGTCAGAGGGGCCATTCTCCCTCCCAAGGCTCTGGGAGAAGGTCCTTCTTGCCTCTATTCTCATCCTCCCTGAGTAGAAAGCTAAAGATGAATCTGATGCTCCAAGTGATGGCAAGGTTGTCAAGGAGCTGGGTCTCTATTCCAGTACTGGTAGGAAGTGAAATGTGTAATGGTGAGCAGACATCCACTGCTTGAGTCATGTCCTGCTCTAGAGTGTCTTCCCAAAGAAACAGCAACGTGTGTCCCCTCAGACTTGCACAATCAAACAGGAAACAAGGCAAATAGGAAACAATCAAACAGGAAACAAGGCAAATATCCATCTGGTAGACATCAGACTATAGTGCATAAATCAATGAGATACCGCTCAGTAACAAAAAGAGCAAGCTGCTGACACACACCCCAGCTGGTGCTCCTAGAGTTCAGAGCAAAGAAGCCAGACTTGCAGGAGCAAGGAGCCCACTGTCCTGTCTTCCTAACATCCAAGAAAGAACAAGATTGGTCAAGGTCACAGGCTTGGTTGCATCTCAGGGTGACAGGTGGGATGGTAGGGGAGCTCTCCAGGGGGTGGCTACTCTGTGACTCTGCTGGGGTCTCAGTGACATGAGTGTCTTCTCCTCATTATGCTTCAAACTGTGTCCTTGTGGCCATGCAGCTTATGGAGCATACCACACATTTGGGAAAAATGAAAGAATGGGGAAAGTGACAGGCTGGAAACAGAAGGGTATCGGACTCTCAAGGCAAATGTGACTCTGTCATGTGGGGATGCGGGGAGTAAGGTGAGAAACTCATGTTAGATCATCAGGGGATGGGGGGACAGTGACAGCCTTGAAGAAGAGGAAGAGGAAGGGGCTGACATCCACCCTCACAGAATGCTGAGCAGGGGATTTCTGCTTATCCCCTGCCTCCATCCTTCCCATGCCCTTATTGCCCCCATTCTCTGTGATGGTTTAGCCCCCTGCCAACCCCCACCATCTACAGCCCAGGGTACCCCAGGGACAGAGGCAGGCAGCCTGCAAGGGAAAAGCTGGGGAGGATGAAGACAAACTTAGGTTGTCAGAGGGTTGTGCCCCAAAGGATGCTTGGTGGCACCGGTGACGGGGAGTCCAGGGTGCTTTGGGCACTGTGCTCACCGAGACATGTGAAAGAGTGCAGGGAAGAGGATAGAGTAAGATGTGTGCGTGCAGAGCCTATTCCCCGGGGTGTTCTAGGCCTGCACTCCCTCCTCGATGGAGTTCAAAGGTAGCGAGCACCTGCCCCGCTCCTCGAAGCCCTCCTTCCCCTTGTCGCAGATGTGCTTTAGTTCTCTGCAGCACCCATGCAGAGCATGGCCCCATGTGGTCTCCAGCCTCCTCCTCCATGGGGTTGAAGTCACCCACAGAATCGGTTCAGGGAAAAAAAGAGGAAGTGTGCAGCCCACCCAGCCCTGCCTCCCTCTACTAAAAATAGCTGCAGCCTCCAAGTTCGGGGCCCATGTGGGCTTCCGGGAGAGACTGCTGCAACCTCAGCCTCAGCGTTTTTTGGGGCCTCACAGACCACAAGCAGCAGAGAGGGAATTTGCGAGAAACACGGAGACAAGGCTAGGATGTAGCTGGCTCAAAAACCCGTGAGTACATTTTCCATCTGGTCCCTGCCTCTGCAGTGCTGGTGTAGCTGCATTCTGCATCCTGAAGGCTGCTGTGGCTCCCTCTCTCCCGACCTGGTTCCTTTGCTCTTGTCTATGCCCAGGAGCTCAGTGACTTCAAATGTGTCCCTTATCATTCCTTAATTTCCTAAACAAGATGTGCAATCTCAGCAGCTGGCACCGGGGACCCCTGGTTCACCCCCACCCCCAGCATGGTCCGGGCAGAGCCGGAACTCAGTTGCAAAGGATTCTCTACAGAGGCCTTGACTCGTGCAGTGAAGACGCCCCTCCTATCACAGCAGAGGCCTTTTCTCTCCTCCCTGAGACAGTGCCAGCATCAAGGAGGAGCAAGCTCAGTGCACAGGGTGCGTCTAGCAGAAGGACCCACATGCTGTGGGGGGAAGATGTGGGTGCAGCATTGGCTTCTAGAAGCCTAGGTTGGAAGCATGACCCTGCAGCCAGGCCCTCTCTGGCTCTGGGAAGGATCACTGACCCCACCACCAGCACCAGTGCCTTTCACTCATGCGAAGAAATGAGCCTCTTACTTAACACAGTCCAGCATCGCCCTACCCCAAGACCCGCCCCTGCCCACAAGCAGAACGGGGTGAGAAACACTAGGATGCACAAGCTAGGCATTTTGGGGTAAGCATCTTCCCAAGGAGGCAGGAGGTCCAGGGCCCCAAAAGAACAGTTTGCCTTCTCGTGAGGGTCTCTTGCAGCCTCAGAGGTTTCTTGATTCCTGGTGAAATGCTCTTAGGAAGCCCTCAGTCCTGTGGCCTAGAGAGGCTTTGGCAGTCCCTAAAGAGCTTCTGCTTCTGAGAGACTGCACAGCCTTCTTTTATGGTATTAAACTGACTTTACTGGTTTGAAAAAGTCAGGCAGGTCTTAGAGGCTTCCCTTAAAATGAGAAAAGAATGATCCAGCCACACTGTCTCAAAGTCACGCAACTGCTAACATCCCTCGATGCAGAAACTTTAGGTTGATACCAGCTGTCATCACCTGCCAGGTGGAGCCCCAGCCTGAACTCACTGGTGTAACCTTCAAGCCTCGCTTCCTAAATTGACTCATCCAGAGCTCCCAGCACACAAGCAAGAAGGGAGAGATGATGACAGAGCAGCCAGGTTCCCCAGTCCACCACCAAGGAGACGCGGTCCCAACAGCCCAGAGTCCAGTAATGCTGATTGACAGTTTCTGGGTGCAATTTTGACGGGTGCCTCATTTCATTACTGGTGATTGTGTCATTAGCACACCCATAAAAGGCTTCCTGGTGGCATCTGATTTATTGTTGTTCACCTGCATGGCAAGAAGGCAGAGATGGTGTCTGGGCGTAAGGAGTCCTGAATTCTCTCCCTGCTGCACTCGGAGCCCTGGTAATGTTATTTCCATCACAGTTGTGGTGTAGGAAGCAGAAGGCATCGGAAAGACGTGGTCTCGTGTTTGTTGGCCTCGTGTTTTAGTAGAGAAAGTGAAAAGAAACGCCCACAAGCAAACCTCCAACTTGACAAATTTCTTTAAAGACGATTTTACACTATAGATCAGAGTGGGAGGAGAGGAGGGGAGGGGAAGGGCAAAGAGAGAAGAGAATTGAGGAGAGAAAAGAGGAGGAGAAAAATTGACCTGCACTCTCAGCTAGAATCTCTGCCTGGGAAAGAAAATGGGTGTATTTTGAGATGTTTTGTGGCGCTCAGATCCTGACCCCTCTTAGCACGCCCGGATAGGTGGAAAGTGTGAGTCTCAGTATTTTGAAGTTTCAAGATCACCGATGGCTTTAAAACAGATGAACCAGACTACAGGAAATTACTCAAGTTCACATACAAGCAGCTCGCGGTTTCGGGAGCTCTCGGGAGGAGGGAGGCGACCTGAGATAGCCGCGGTCCCCCCAGGGACCTGCCGTCCCACTGACTCACCCACGCCTCCCCCCCCCAGCTCTCCTCCCTCTGTGTTGCTTTTCATTTCTCTTTCCTTTTCTCAGCTCTGCACCATGTGGTTGCTAAATAAAACCCTGAGTTCTTGTTCCCTTTTCTCCATCACAAGCCCCGTGTCCCCGTCCTTTCTTCTAAACCTTCCCCCCTCCCTTTTCCCACACTGACTCTGGTTCCATCATGCCTTGTCTTTGCCCAAAACAATCACTCCTGAGATTCCCATATATACTTCTCCAGAGACCTCACCTTTGAAAAGCCACCAGGCTCCTCCAGTGGTGCACCAAGGGCCATCACCTGGAGTCCAAATCCAGCTTCCCCACAACTCCTACGTCCTCTGATGTCCCCCTTTCCAAGTCCCACTTCTTCTGTGTCTTTGCCAAAGATAATAATACTTCCAGTCAGGCTGTCTGCTGTGAGTTTTCAGTCTGAGCCCAATTCGTCTGCACTCAGGAAACTGTGTGAGGTATGATCAAAATATACAGTGACTATTTAAACTCTCCTCAGATACGCAGAACCCATGGGTGCAGAGAGCCAGCTGTACTAATCTATTTTCTACCTTTTTAGATTTGTCCGTTCTGGACACATCATATAAACAGTCACACAATATGTGGCCTTTGGGGTCTGGTTTCTTTCACTCGATATCATGTTTTCATGGTTCGTCCATGTGTTAGACACCATTTTTATGGCTGAGTAATATTCCATTGTTTGGATAAGGTATTTTTGTTTCAAATGTCACTGCCCTTCAGGGTTTAGATTCCCAGGGACTGGGCAGGGGCTGGGTAGAAGAAGGTGGGGGAACCCATGGTTGCCAGCAGCCACAGAAGCAGCTTGTGTTGACATCTGGCCCCCTCCCCCCTCACCCCAGAGTGACCCTGTCTTGTTCGGGGAGGCTGAACTGGAGCAGGTCCTTGCAGGAGGCACATGGGAGAAATGCGTGGCTGCACCAGCCTTCCAAGCTGCCATTTGGCTCTGCTCCTGAGCACATTCTATGAATTAATTACAGCCAACCCTCGATTATCTGAACTAATAGGGGACAGAAGAGCACAGAGCTAATTGAAGTGTGGGGCCCCATTCCATGAGAGAGCTGTTTATTTTGTGGTTAATTACAAGTAAAGAGGCCCTTTCTGAGCACCCACCCCACTCCATCCCTCTCTCCCTCTCATAGCCTAACATTTAATTGGCTGTGCAAACCTATTTTGCTCCCAACATAGTGGCTGCTCAATTAATGCATTTTAACTAACACGCTCCCTCGTTGTTTGTTTGGCAGAGTTTCCCAGCCTGGAAACTCAAAGCAGATTGAATGTTGCTTCAGTGCCTACCGAGTCCCGACAGAAATTCTCATTGTTAGGGTAATAGCAATAATAAGAGCCCTGGTCCTAGGAATTCCGCATGATTCTTCTAGAAATGCTGCCACCAAACACACCAGAGGCAGGGGAAGGACGCTGATCAGAACATCTGAGGCCAGGCCGCCAGTCCTGGGGTTGAGAGGTGGTGGTCGTTGCTCTTTTAAATTGTCCATTGGCTCTTTCCTGAGTAAGCAGGTGCACTGAACTTTGAGGCCCTCGTCTTACCATCCTGTCAGTCAAACATGAAATATTACTATTGCATCCTGCAATTTCCCATCACCAGCGTCTCACTCATTCATGCTCTTCCTGGGAAGCCCAGCCTGGTCCTGTGTTGCCTGGGATCCAGTGACAGATGACTGAAGCATGAATACACTGGACGGAAAAAGCAGGGCTGTCTTCTTAGATGCTATTGCTTCCAATCTCACATCTGTTGTGGGCTGGGCAGGGCTGTCCAGGAATCTCTGTCCCAAAGCTCACCTGCTGTGGATGTTACCAAGACCTTCCTATTCCGTTCCATAGTAGAGAGTCAAAAAAAGGTCTGTGCAATCCCACAAGTTCTGGCTGGTGTCAGATTATCAGTTTTCAAGGAATTAGAATCCCACAAACAGAACCAAACCTCGAACACCCCCATGGAAAGTCTGGCTGCTTTCCTAGAAGATGTGGAAGGTCCCTTGGCCAAGGTGGTGATATAGGTGCAATGTTGTGGAGCCAGCCTCTGGACCACTGGTCCCATGGAGTGCAGGACCTGCTGGCTTGCCTGCATCTCCTCAGGAAAGATGGTTGGTGCCACAGTGACTGTCTCTGCAGGTCAGAAATGGGAGGATGGTCTCATTATAGCTCATGACCGAGTGGGACTGCAGGATGGATTTAGCACTGGACGCTGAACTGCAGGCACAGCAAAACACCTACATGAGTGAAAGGTATAGGAGCTGGTTGGCAGCTGTTGTGGCTGAAGCCCTTGTCACACACACACAGGGAGAGCAAGATCTTATCAGCCGAACAGAGAAAACCATGACAAGGAAAAGAAAGCCAGTACTTAGCCATTGGAAATCAATCACTTCATAAATATTAAATACCTGCTTCTGTAAAGCGCTTGCTAAGCCACAGTGTGTATACAGAAATGAGAGATTTAAAAGATGCTACCTCCAACAGGTAGGGGAGTTTCACATCAGAAACCCAAGCAAAAGGATCAGTATGATTTAGGGATTTCCCTAAATTCTATGGGGTGCAGAGTTATAGAACAACTGGGTAGGGACTTCTTGTTTGTGTCTTGGGTTTAAAGCTGGCTTGTGAGGGAAGGGACCTAAGTGGCTTTGATCAGATGCCCACCTTGTGTGCTACAGGGCCCTTGAGAGATCAGTGCTACTCAGTTTTATAGCCAATCAGAAGGGACTCAGAGGTTAAGCCACACAGTTGCAAATGGCAGAGCTGGAGTTCAGATCCAGGGGTCTCTTCACAGCCATTTCCTTTCCACTAGAACACAGAGGGGAGCTGTCAGCCTTACCTCTTTATGCAAAGACTCTTCAGGTTTGACTTCATTTTTGTTTGGCAATGGTAGAATTTCAGCAATGCCGCCCACCCCACCCCATCCCTGCACCTCTTACCTTGTTTGGAGGAACCAGGTCATTTTGCACAAATAAGTATGTCCTATTTTAAAGCTCATGAGGGCAGGGACTTCCTCGTTATTATGTGTGGGGGCCCTTCCCATGGAACCCCAACCTCCAGACTCTCTCAGTCAACAACAGAAGGAACTTCCAGAGACAGCAGCTCATTGGATAAAGTCTCTGTCACAGTAGCCCCTGAAATCCACCTCCTTTTGCTTATGCAACCTGGAAATCTGCCTGTCAAAGCCATAACTGGGAAAGTACACTTTTGACCTTGAGCCTTGAACAACACAAGGTACAGTTAAGAAGTCTGAGACCTGAATAAGCACAGGAGCACTGCCTCCTGCACCTTGCGTTGGCCAGACCTGAAGGCCCTTGAGAAAGAAGAGTTAGGAGCCCTGTGCATACCAGGCCTCCAGCCTCCTAAGAAGGTTTCTGCCGTGGTTGAGGGGCCGTCTCCTGACCTCATGGGTCCATGGATCCTGGGACAAAAATGGGAGAAGTCGGAAGCCAGAGACCCAAGCCACTACCTGCTCCAGTATAAGAAAACCCAAGCCCTGTATTTTTCCAGCTACTAGCCCAGTTGATGGAAAAAGTTGGCAGAGTTCTTTTCAAATGCACAAAAATTTAGAAGCATTACTGCATTTACCTGCTCCCAGGATGTTTCATAAAATAGCCTGCCGACTAGAAGTGCATTTTAAATCAATTGCCACATCAAGTCCAAGTCTATTTTCGTTATGTCTCATAAATGCAGAAGGAGTCACCGCTTGGTCTGTGTGCTGCCATGTGCCAAGGCCTCAAAGCAAGCCCGTGGTGGGTCTCTGGCTGGGAGAGGCCCTGCCTGGGGAGACAGCCTCATCTAGGCCGCGGGCAGTGGCCTTGAGTCCAGCGGAATCCCATGGTGAATCATGAGCCACATCTCTGATTTGCATTGTCTGAGCTTTGCTCACCTTTAAATATGGGGCAGGGACTGGGAGTGCAGCTCAGTGGTGAGCACTTGCCTAGTGTGCAAGAATGCGAGAAGCACTTGGTTCAGTCTCTAACACTGATTCATATTATATCGTCCAGGCTGGGCCGTGGTCCAGGCTTCTCTCTTTCCTTCCTCTCTCTGGCATCAGTCACCACCCAGCCTCTTTCCTCCCCTGTGAGTCCATTTCTTACCTTCAGTCTTTCAACTACATCTCCTGCCTCCTTCAATTGGCTCTGTATGCTTCTGTGTTGGTCACCTGTGTCTTAGTCTCACTTGTCCTTGTCTTGTTTTTTCTCCTGAAACTTCTCTTGAAGTTTTTCTTTTCCTTCCTCATTTTTCTGCCTTCTGCATGTAGTAATGCTGGTTGAGTCAAATGAGTAAATGAATGATTGAGCAAATGAATGAGTAGTGGGGCTCCCGCCGCTCCTTGCCCTGGGTCCACCCAGGGATGTCCTCATGACAGACTTGGCAGACACTCCGCTGGTTGATATCCAAAGTCATCCAGGGCCGGCCTGCTCTGCCATTTGAACCTTGTTGCAGGCTCCCTTGGGACTCTGGTGCCAGCCAAGTGGGAAAGGAAAAAGATAAAAAGGAAGATTTAGAATTCTCTTGCTTCTCATTTTGGCTGCTCTCTGGGTGGGGCTCTTGTTTGATGATGCCGATGACCTTTTCTATGCAACTCGAGAAGGACCCAACCTTTTCACTGAGAAGGTTCTTAGGGCCGCTGGGCCCACCCCACACATTCACGGCTGGCCCCAAATGCTCCCAAGAGCAGGATTATGCTGGTTCACACTCCAGAGTAGGGTAGGGACTTTCCCATGTCTTGATTCTGCTACTGTCACACCACCTCCCTGATTCTCCAGATCATAAAACAACTTATCGTTTCCTCCCTCCTTGTGCACAAAAATATGCTCTGTGTCTGGGTTGTTTTTGCAAGGAGTCTCCGGGCTGGACTTAGGAGGGAACTTGTGTGTTCTTGGTTCACAGTAAGCAGTATGTCAAAGTGTGCTAGAGTGACACACAAGGCCTTCTCCCAAGGGCTTAGAGTCGCCAAAGAGAGTACATATCACAAGGAAAGCATTGTCACACTCCTGGAGCAGCCAACAAGACCCCAGAGTGGCTAACCTAGACTGATCACTTCCTTCTGAGCTAAGTATGATTCTGCAACAACGGGATGTTTTTATCACCAGTCCTCAGAATATGATCACACTCAAGTCAGCAGACATTTATTGAAGACCCACAGCAGCCCAAATAACACGGTTCCCCATGAGGCCAGCCTGAGGAACTCAGAATGTCAGCAGGCTCCCCTGCTGACTTCTGATCTCAACCATAAGACAACAGTCAAGACATCAACACATGTGCCGGAGGAAAAGAGCTCCACCAGGAAAGCAGAGGGTCTGCCTTTGAAAACATGGAGGCATTCTGAATTGAAATGAGCAGGTGAGCTCAGTAGCTACCAGCCTCCAGGGTGAAAGCAATGTGCTGACCAGGCATCGAAGGGAACAACGGGACTGTATTTCCTTATTATCAAAGCTGACAAGACTCCAAGAAGGTGACCGCATTCTGTGATTTGAGTTTGGCAGGATGGCCCAGCCACAGCTCAGAGTGGCCACCAAGCTGTCCATCTGCTACACGCACAGCCCTAGAATCCAGACAGGGCAAATGCTGCTAAAGAGCCAGTGCTCTAAATTGATCTGCATTTCAGAACAATTTAAATCTGTCATTCTTAATTATGCTTTTTTTTTCTGAAAGCTTTCCTGTAGTACTGTTAGAAAAATGAGAACTAGGGGGTGTGGGACGCGATATCTTTCCATAATGCAAGAGGTATATGTCCTTCCAAAATCAGATGTCTTGGTATATGAACAAAGCCCCCACAGAGCAAGTTGGAACATGTGGCAGGACCTGGGGAGATGGACGTGTTGGGGTGATGTTTGGCCACAGCCTGGGTCTCTGGCATCAGTGATACGCCACACTCTCCCATCCTTACTTCCTATGCATGCTTCTTCCTGTCCTAAAAGAGATGTTTGAATCCACAGAAACCACTGCTCCTTTGCTGTGCTTACCTGACAGTAGGTAGTGCAGCCGACTAAGGAGCATTTGCATCTAGGTGACATTGGAGGCTGCAAGTCTAGTTTCCCAGGGAATCCCTGTGTTCTCTTTGACTTGCTGGTTCCCCAGTGGCACCTCATTTGTGTCTCCCCCACAGTAATTTACACAGGAGTAGTACTTTGTCTTTGCTGATCACTTACCCACTCTGGTTTTGTAGCTAGATAAAAGGAACAGGAAAAATAGATAAGGATTTGCTCAGACTTAAAGGCTCAAAAGTCTGTGGCTGGAACCAGTATGACTTAGAAGGCCTGGGTTTTACTTATTACCTATATCTGTCAGGATTTTATTCTCCTGCAAGTAATAAAAACCAAATAAGATTTTATACATACTAGTGATATTATTCTTCTCATGGACCAAGAACTCAAAGGTTTCCAGCAGTGTCACCTATGACCCAAGGTTCTTATAGCATCCTATTCGGTCATCTTTAGAATATAGCATTGTCTTCATGGTCAAAGAGTAGTGCCCTACTTCCAAGTATCACACTCACATTCTAGGTAGAAAGACAAGGAAAAGTAAAAGGTTCCTGTCACCTAATCCCCCACCACCACCTTTAAAGAGGCTTCCTTGACATCTCACCTAGAAACTACCACTTAGGCAAAATCGTGCCACTCAGCCACTTCTAGCTGCAAGGGAGGCTAGGAATACAGTTTTTAAGATGGACTCAGTCAATGCTACAAACCAAATTGGGGATCTGATAACAAGTAACAGAGAATGGATGTTAGGCTGGCAGTATCTGCCTCTCCACTGTAAATTTAAGATGATAATTGCTGCTTTCAAAATATGTATCCGTGAAGCTCTACTGATTGCCGCACACATGTTAATTGATGCGAAATATTATCCTGTCAATATTTCAGTTGAATGAGCTGAGATGGACAGAGGTTAACAAGTTAACTGCATTACAAAGGAAAGTCTTGCAGGGTGAATTTTCCAGCTGCTGATGTAAGTGCCCTTTTTGTAAGCATGAAGGGGAGTAGAAGGGTGGGAGTCAAATGGAAGGGATGATCTGATCCACTTCCGTAAGGCAACACCTCAGGGTGGTAAGATCTTCAGTCTCTTCTCACAGGCAGTGGGTCATCCTTTTAAACAATATTTTCCTTTTTTCTTTTTCCAGAAGTTCTTTCAATTAGGTGGAGTTTCATTGGAATAATTAAACCCTGCATCTCAAGCTGCTCACTCCAATCACCCAGGCAAATCAATTAACCAGAGATGCATTTATCTAACTGACTCCTGGTTCCCTTCTGGTTCCAAAGCTTCAGTGCTGGGCACGTCTAAGAGAGAAGAAAAAGATGTCTGTCCCCATAAGGCAGCTCATTTCCAAAGGGCTTGCAGCTTAGTGGATTTGAAGCAATAGCAATCTCATTGTTTATTTTATTCAAGGTTAGATATTTATTTTCATTTTTCCAATAAATATATGTTGAAGATCTACAAAGAGAAGGGCTCCATGCTAAATTCTACTGGGAAACAGAGATGAGACAGAGAGTTGTTGGATCTTTCACAGTACTTGTTTCCTTTTCAGTAAAATGAAGTGAACAAGGATAGTTATCAGATAGGGTTGTTGTATGTTTTAAATGAGATAGTTCACATAGCATTGATTATCTACAAAGAAGAGTGCATAGCATATAGAAACTACCATGGACCTTTTCAGAAACAGCAACTAGAGGGTGTTCTCCAGCAAAACAAGGGATTAAAGTAATAAAGAAGAAAATCTGAAACTGAAGGAGCAAGGAATCTCATTGGTTACATGGGAGGTTATGCTCAATAAGTGTTAGCTCTTAGATTTCTAGTTCAAAATCAGATGATATGGCATCTGAGAGGGCTGAGTTGGACTTGGCTCTTCTGCCACTGGCTATGAGATCTTACTTTGTTATACAACTCTTTGCTCCCACCTCTTCATCCATAAAATGGAAATAATTAAACCAACCTAATTTAGTTCCTGTGAAGGACAAGTGAGGTGATAAGAAGTGCTGGGCACACAATCAGCACTTTGTGTTTACACAACAGTAAGCTGTCTCACCACATTACAAAAGGTAGAACATGAGGTGTGCAGAAAATAGAGGCAACTATTAATTCTTAGTACTTAAATGCACTGTCCATATTGCCAATCATTGGCATATGTTTTGTTGTTTCTGTTGCTGAGTTGAGTTTTTGTTTTATTTTGTGAAAGCATGAGTCATGCACACTTTAAAAAGTAAAGCAAGCTCATAAGGCATTATCTAGCATCATTTCTCTTTCACATCATTTCCCTCATCTCTGTAAGGTATCTCTGGAATTTCTTATTTATCAGATACTAGAACTTTTAAGTTGACCTCTTTCTCCCCTTCCCTTTCTTATCTTCCTTCTCTTTAACTTTTTATTTTACTTTTTCAGAAGTTTCTTCAATTTTATCCTCCAAACCTATTGGTTTAAAATTTTCTGCTGCCTTGTTTTTAATTGCCAAGAGCTCCTTCTTATTCCTTATTCCTTATTCCTTATTCCTTATTCCTTCTTCACAGCATCCTGCTATTGTTTATGGTTGACTCTCAGACTCTTAACTATTTAGTCTTTTCTTTCTCTCTTATTCAGTGCAATGTGTCCTTCCTGGAATTTCCTTATATCAGTTTACCTCTCAATCTCTGCCTTCTTGTAGAGATTCCTTCAAGCATCAAGTGATCCTTGGCTCTTTGTTTATTCTTAAGGAGGATGCAACAAAACACAATGTTTAACTGGGTGCGGATTATACTTGTAACCTCAGGACTCAAAGAGGCTGATGCAGGAGGATCACAAGTTTGAGTCCAACATAGCAACTTAGTGACTTAAGAAGACCCTGTCTCAAAATTAAAAAAAAAAAAACCTTTAAGAAGCGATGGGGATGTAGCTCAGTGTGAAGGGTTCAATCCCCAGTTGAAAGAAAGAAAGAGAGAGAGAAAGAAAGAAGAAAGAAAGAACAGAGGAGGTGCATTCCACCTGTCACGTGCTTCCCCATGAACTAGCTCACATCTGCCATCCTGGAACCTGGTTTTAGTTCTGTCTCACACTTATGTACTGAAGCAACACTATAGGTTGGTTTCATACATATACTTTCTGGTCCTAACCTTTTGGAAAGTAAATTTTTTTGATATACAAGCCTAGCATTTGTACAGTAGTGATTAAGGGGAATCAGAAAACCTTAGGTCCAAATACCACTTTTATGCTGTGACCTTGAACTTCTGGCTTTTATTTTCTTGGCTGTAAGATGATAATAGTAACAACGATACCTCCACCTCAGGGAGTCCTTGAGAGCTTTGAATTGTGCCTAACAATGTGCCTGGCACACAGCAGATTGTATATAAGTATCAGGGATGCTGATTCTGTCCACTGAATATTATACCCAAAAGTGAGTATTTCAAGTAGTCAAAAGATTGATTTACCAAAAAAGAATCTTCAAAGTTTTCCCTGGCCTTAGGACCAAGTTCTCAAATCTGTAATCAAAGTTCTAAAACCAAAGGTTGAAAGTCCAGCCTCACTATTGGTTGTGCCTCAGTTTCCCCAATCTGTGTTGACATGACAGGAAGGGAGAATGGTAAAGGGCAATGGTGCAGACCTGTTTTCTCTTTCTTGCTATTAAAATCTTTCTTAAAATTTAAAAAGAAATAAGAAGCCTCTTCTGATGTTTGACAAAAGAAACACATTCCTTTTTTTAAAAAAAAATGCAGATTATCAGTTTTCTCCTGCATTCACTCACTGCCCTGGGAGTCTGCAGACCTTGCCTGGGGCAGGGGCTCTCAGAGCCTCCCCAGGCCTGGTCTCCATCTGAGGTGGCCAGGTGACTCCTGTCCCAGCCACAGCACAGAGAGGTTGTGAGGAGACCAAGGAGAAAGTGTCCCCCAGAGGTGCATCCCTGTACCTCCCCAGCCAAAGGCCTCTGACAGCTCCCTCCACCCTCACAACACCAGCAGGAGCAGCCTCTGTCATCCCTGGGAGACCTGGTGTCACCTGTGATTAATGCTCAAAGCCAAGGCCAGCAAGTTCTTGATTACACAGCAGCGCTGAGTCCCTGTCACTGCAGCGCAGAGGAGTCCTGAGCAGCAGCCCAGGCCCTGTGTGAGTTGGGACAGCTGTCAGAGCAGGTGGAAGGCCTCTCCTGCCTCACCTTGCCAGGCTGGGAGGCCCCTGTCTTTCTCCCTGGCCTCTTTTCCCCAGGAGAATTCATCCTGCCCTGAAAAGCTTAGGGGCCCAGCTGGGCACTGGAGCAGGTAAACTGGGCATTAACAATGGCCTTGTCAGCCACTGTGAGCAATGCCACCTTTGGGAAATTACAGTGTGTGCGCACCGTGGCGCATTTCTGCCCAGGCCCATGGTGAACTAGAGGCCAGAGATGTGATTCACAATGAAACCAGCTCTGCCAGATCAGGACACCGCTTTCTGCCTTCAACTTGATGAGTTTGTAGCCACCAAGAGCAGCTGAGCTCTGCAGGTGCTGTGGTCAGACCCTGCAGAGAACTTGCGTGGTGACTGGGAGTAACCTCAAGGCCACCCACAGTCTCCACCCAATGAGGCCTTGGGACCTGTGGTCTGTGACCTTCCTGGATGTCCACACCACTGGATGGGGCAGAAGCCCTTTTCGCACACCAGGTGCTGGTATGGTCCACCTGTCACTGTCACCTGCAGGGGCACACACACCTCAGGATTTCCTGTCCTGGCCTTTCTTCCATAACAGAGCCCCACCATTTGACCTATGACAGTCCCTTTCTCTCCATCCTCCACCCCTGCTCCAGACTATCCCCTGATAGTCTTTCTCTTTTCAGGTCCCAGCCATCTAGCCTGCAGAGCTAGCAGGAGACTGGCACAAGGGAGGACAGAATCCAGCCAGGAAGTGTGTATGTCAGAGCTCAGGGACAGCTTCTCAGCTCCTGTTTATTGAGCACCTACCACATGCCAGGTACTGTACATGTGTCATCTCTTTTATATATTAAAAAAAAGGAAAGCGGGGTTCCCTGAGACTCAGTGTGGGGTGTCAAGGGAGGAGGGGCAGGGAGCAGGTGTAATTTGAGCCCCAGTTTGGTGTACAGTCAGAGAAAAGCCCAAAGACCCAGGGACATGGTTACAATGAGGTCATGGAGCCAGTGGATGGTAACTGGGGATCAAGACCAAGCTATTGAAATGTAATAGCAAGAGGGGGCCACATGACAGA
The DNA here is from genome assembly GCA_004363535.1 of Dasyprocta punctata. Classification (NCBI taxonomy): domain Eukaryota; kingdom Metazoa; phylum Chordata; class Mammalia; order Rodentia; family Dasyproctidae; genus Dasyprocta; species Dasyprocta punctata. The sequence continues at coordinate 33,550 of RJWM01007997.1, read as the reverse complement.
TGCCTCTAATGAATGAGGACAGGAGGATGCCCACTGACTGTCATGGAATTCGGGCATGGGCGGGCAGGTCCCTGTGACCTGGGTTTCCCCAAAAAGGCAAGCACCAAAGCAATGCCCACAGAACTTGGCTCTGGACCCTGAATTTGCTTTGGGGCCATTTATAAAGAGACCCAAGGACCAAGGAGTTGACTTGGCTTGGAAGCCAGACCCTGCCCAGGTTAAGTCAAGGCTGCCACACCGTGCACAGCTCAGACTGAGGTTACAGATGAGCCAGGCAGCCCGGTGGGCTGATGGAATTCACAGCCTTCACTTCTAAGACTGCATTTCCGAGCAAATTGTTTTCAAAGAAATCACCGGAGCTTAACACATGCCACTGGGTTATCCCCAGTGATGGCACTGAGTCCAGCTGAGTTATAGTATTTGGAAGAGAAAAATCACTTGAAATTGGGTCCAAGGCACTTTATTCTATTCTGAGGGCAGCTTCACTACCCATTGTCCGTGAGAATTTCACACGTCATAAAAATGTATACCCAACCCACATCCATGTGGCAAGGAACAGCAACATGGGCACCCTGACCCCAGCTGGAGCAGCATCATGACACCCCCTGTGCCCTCCCAAGGTTACATCCGTGTGGCCGTCCTCCCCAGGGTGAGCTTCCGCTCTGATCAGACCAGGCCCTTACTTCCTAGTACAGTTTTTCTGTATATCCTGGATAGCAGAGTTTTGTTGCATGTGGCTTTTTGTTTGTTGGAGGTGTTTTGCTTTGCTTTGCTTTGCTTTGTTGGAATGTAGGCCCTCTGCACTGAACTATACCTCAGTCTTTTTTATTTTGAGTCACAGTCTAAGTCACTCAGTTGCCTAAGGTGGGTTCCAGCTTGCATTCCTCTCGCCTCAGCCTCCCAGAGTGTCGAGATTCCAGATGTGTATCGCCAATGCCCAGCCTTGTTTGGTGTGTTTTCAAGCTTGTTTGGATGGTCTCCTGTCTTGTACCTTCAGTGACTTCCTTTTTCTCAGCTTCAAGCTCCTGAGGCCCACCCAGGATGCTGCACATAGCCGTGTCTCTTACTGCTGACACTGCAGTAGTGAATGCCGCCATGGAATGTGTGGGTTATCTGTCCCTCTCTACATGACAGTGTTTGTAACACCACCATCGACCCTCCTGCCTAGGTCCCCTGATGCACTTGGGTGATTTCTCTAGGGATCACACAGGAAGGAGACCTGGCCGTGACATATGTGTGCTCAGCCCTACTAGAAACAGCCAATTTATTTGATCTCAAGCCTCTCTCAGCCACCAGCAAAGGTCTGCAGCTGGGCCCTACTGGGCACCAGGCGCAGTACTGCCCTCACTTTTCATGGCTCCCCATGGGGGCAGCTGGGCCCAGTGCACCGTGACCTTCCTGTTGCCTAGCAGACTTCTGCTCCAGAGGCCCCCTTCTCCGAGGTGAGAACTCCCAGGATCGCCTTGGTGTGAGAGGTCTAAGCATGAATCCCAGTTCACACTCACTGTGTTAGGCTCTCTGGTCTGCATTTCCTTGGCTACAGAACAGGGACAATCACTGCACCTCTCAGGGTGGCTGTGATATGATTTCTACAAAGGGTCAGATGCAGTTTTGGCACAGGGTGGTGCTTCCTGTTCTGCTGGCAGTTCCACCGCCACCCCTTCTGTGAGTCTGGGCTGCCTCTTGCATGTCACACTGCAGCTGTTTGTGTAATGGCCAACACCTAACACTGAGCCTGAGCACCTCACAGGCAAGAACTGTGCAGGAAATGCCTCTACTATCTCCATGCCCAACACAGCCACGTAGCCTTTCCCAAGGACCACCCAGCCTGCGGTGGCCCTATAGCCATGCTGCACAGAGTGCTCTCGGCTCCGTAAGGCTGAGGGTCTGTGGTTGCCTTGCTGTGAGGTAGGAGACCCTTTTCATCTCTGCTTTGGAAAACAGATATTGCCTCGTCATTTCCTGCTTCACTGCTGGTTACCAGAGTGGCTGCTTTGCTGCCTTGGCTGGGAGGGAGCATTTCTGCAGCACTGAGTATCCCATACCTGTGACCTCACATGCCAGCACTGTACCTTGTCCATGGAGGGCAGGAAGCCATGCTTTCCAGGCTGCTCCTGCTGACCTTCAAAGCACAAGTTCTTAGCACTTCACTCTCAGTTCCCTCCTGTGCCTGCAGCACTGAATAAGCCATGTGTGGAGGTAGGGGTAGGGGAGTTACCAGGGATTATACCCAGGGCTTTTGCACTGAGCTACATCCTCCATCCCTTTTTCATGTTTTGAGACAGGGTCTTGCTAAGTCATTAAGTTGCTCAGGATGGGCTCCAAACTGCCATGCTTCTGTCTCAGTAACTCAGAGTGCTGTGATTACAGGTGTGCACTATTATATCCAGCTACCATGTGCAAAAAGATCAGGAATGCCTACTGTTGAATAATTCAGTTGTTTCTATTTTTTTCTAAATATTCAAGTGAAAACTGGGGAGAAAAATATCCAGCAAGGGATAAATGTATAAAAAATCGTATATTCTTGGGACCAGGGATTTAGCTCAGTGGTGCAGCACATGCCTGGCAAGCGTGAGGTCCTGAGCTCAATTCCCAGTACCCAAAATACATATATATACACAGAAGAATAAACCAATCAAAAGTGAGGGATTATCAAGTTGGACTTTAAAACACAAGATCACGTGTATACTGCCTATAGTAGACACATTCCAGATTCAAGGATGTAAAGAGATTGAAAGTAAAATGACAGAAAGACACATACCAAGCTAACAACGATCAGAAGGGAGCTGGAATGGCTATGCCAATAGCAGATAAAATAAACTTTAAAACAAAAATATTACTAGAAATAAAGAAGAACATTTCATAATAACAAAAGGGTCAACCTTCCAGGGAAATACAATAGTTACAATTTTATGTGCACCTAACAGAGTCCAAAATACACGAAGCAAATGTTGGAAGAACTGAAGGGAGAAATATGAAACTCAGCAATAATATTCAGAGACTTTATTGCCTTATTTTCATTCATGGGAAGAACAACTAGGCAGAAGATCAAGAAATAGGAGATTTGAACAGCACTGTAAACAAAGTAGTCCTAACAGAAATCTGTAAGACATTCCATTTGATGGCAACAGAATTATACATACTTTCAGCCACAACATGAAACATTCTCCAGAAAAAAATTACAATTCTAAGCCATAAAACAAACCTCAAACTGGGTATGGTGGCACACACCTATAATCCCAGCACTTGGGAGGCTGAGGCAGGAGATTCACTGTGAGTCTGAGGCCAGCCTGAACTACATAGCAAGACACTGTCTCAATAAATAAATAAGTAAATAAATAAATAAATAAATTCCTCAATAAGTTTGAAAGTATCACAATAACAGAGGAAATCAAAAGCTGGTTCTTAGCTGGGCATAGTGGCACATGCTATAATGCCAGCACTTAAGGAGCCTGGGCAACTTAGTGACTTAGCAAGACCCTGTCTCAAAATAAAATAAAAAGGACTAGGGATATAGCTCAGGGTGAAGGCCTTGGGTTTAGTATGAGGGAGAAAAATCAATTCTTTGAAATATCAATGAAATTGAGAAGCTTTTAGCTAAGCTGACTGGAAAAAAGAAGGAAAATTTCAAGTACTAGAAGGAGACATGAAAGAGGGGACATCATAACTGACCTTTACAGACACAAAAAGGATTAGAAAAATTATTAGATGCAATTATTGTTGATACATTAGATGGCTTGATGAAGTGGACAAATTCCTACGATGACACAAACTTCTGAAACTGGCTCAAGAAAAACAGAAAATATGAACTGACCTATGACAAGGAAAGAGAGTAAACCCATAAAAAGAATAATAGTAACTCATAAAGAGAAGCCTATACTCCAATGTCTTTACTTATAAATTCTACTAAATGAGAGAAATTATAATATTAATTTATTTATATTAACTTTTTAATATTAATTCTTTTCCCAAAATGTGAAGAGAAAAAAGTACTTTCCAACTCATTCTATGAGTTAATATGACTTGATAACAAAGCCAGACAATGATATCATGGGAAAAGAAACTAAAGTGGTGTCTCTCATAAATATGGATGTAAAAATCCTAAATAATACTAGTAGATTGAATCCAGCAACATTTATAAAGAAGTAAACACCATGACTGAGGTAGATATGGTGGTGTGCTATAATCCCAGCACTTGAGAAACTCACAAGTTCAAGATCAATTTGGGCAACATAGTAAATGTGACACCAACCTGAGTGAAAGACTGTCTCAAAACAAAGAAGAAAAAGACAAAAAAGGGAAGGGAAGAAGTGGGGAGATAAAGCAAAAGAAAAAGAAGATGCCATCACCATGCGTAAGTGTGATTTATCCCAGGAACACAAGATTTACTTCACATCTGAAAGTCCATTGTTGTAGTGCACTGTGTCAATAGGATAAAAAACAAAACCACGTGATAATCTCAATAGGTTGAGAAAAAGCATTTGACAGAATCAAAATCAAGAATCCCATGACAAAAATATTGAGCAAACCAGAAATTAAGGGACCTTAACCTAATAACCTGGTTTTTTTGTTGTTGTTGTTGTTGTTTGTTTTTTTGTCGGCACTGGGGATCGAACTCACAGCCTCACACCTGCCAGACAGGCGCTTAAGCCACTGAGCCAAACTCCCAGCCCTGGTTTTTTGAGGCAGGGTCACACTATGTAGCTCAGGCCGGCCTTGCACTCACGTTGTAGCCCAAGCTGGCCTCGAACTCACAACGCTCCTCCTACCTCAGCCTCCCGAGTGCTGGGATTAAAGGCGTACGCCACCATGCCCGGCCCTAATAACCTGTTTTATTCATTTAAAAGCAAAAGAAAACAAAGAAACACACACAAAAAAACAGCTAATATCATACCTAATGGTGAATAGACTGATACTTTCCTCCTAAGATCAGGAGTAAGATCTACTCTTTTCACTTCTAAATAACAATGCACTAGAAGTTCTAGCCAGGGCACTTAGGTGTGAAGGAGAAATGAAGGGCATCTCTATTGGAAAGACAGAATTAGAACTGTGTCTATTTGCAGGCAACATGATCTTATGTAGAGAAAATCCTAAGGCAACTAGTAACAAGTTATTAAAACTAGTAAATGATTTTAGCAAGGTTTCAGAGTACAAGATCAATACGTAAAAATCAGTTGTGTATCTATACACCAGCAGTGATCATTCCACAAGTGAAATTAAGAAAATAATTTCCATTTGCTACATCATCAAAATAATAAAATATTTATGAATAGATTTAATGAAAGAAGTGCAAGACCCGCATACTGTGTTAGCTTTCTGTCCCTATCATGCAATACCTGACACAAGCTACTTATGAAGTAAAGAGAAGTTTACTACAGCTCATGATTCTGGAGATTCAAGTTCAATATTAGGGTCTTTATTGGCTTGAACTTCTGGTGACAGTGACACATCACAGTGAAAGTATGTGTCACAGCAAGTAGTCACAACTTGAGTTAGGAAGCAGAGAGAAAATGGGCAGTGTCCTGCGGTCCCTTTTGATGCTTGTCCTCTGAAAGACATAAGGACCTCCCATAAGGCCTGATCTCCTAAAGGCTCATAGCACCTCCCCGTAGTGCCACCCTGGGGACAAAGGCTTTACATACAAACCTTTCAGTGATACTCAACATGCAAATTATATCATACACTGAGAACTATAAAATATTGCTGAAAGAAATTAAAGAAGATGTAAATAAATGGAAATCTATCCCATGTTCATGGACTGGAATAGTCAATGTTGTTAGGGAGTAACACTTCCCAAATTGATCTACATATTCAGGGGAGCCACCGAACTAAGGCCCCAGTGGAATTGTAAAGGGATCCCTATTAGCCAAAACAAACTTGAAAAGGTAGTAGGGGACTCATATTTCCCAATTTCAAAACCCTATTACAAATCTATAGTAATCAAGACAATGTGATACTAGCATAAAGAGAAACATATAAATCAATGGAATAGAATCATGAGTCCAGGAACAAACCTTTATATTTATGGTCTGTTGATTTCCAACAAGAATGTCAAGATCATTCAAAGGGGAAAAAATAGTGGTTTGAGGGGAGGGGATTTGTTTTAGGGGTTTTTTGTTGTTGTTGTTGTTTTTGTTTTTGTTTTTGTTTTTTTGCTTTTTGTTTTTTGACATATTAGACCAGTACAATCAGATGTCTATACATAAAACAATCAATTTGGATCACTACTTCATATCAAACACAAAAATTGACTACAAATGGGTGATAGATCTAAATGTAAGAGCTAACATATAAAACACTAAGGAAAAAATAGGAATAAGTCTTCCTCATTTTGAATTAAATGATGATTTTTTTTTCTACCTGTCAAAACACAAGTAAGAAAAAAACAAACTGGACTATATCAAATTGAAAACTTTCATGCCACACTGTCTTTAAAAAATAAAAAAGCAAATGACAGATAGGGAGAAAATATTTGCAAGTTTTGTGTCTGATAAAGGACTCACATCCAGAATAAAAAACTCCTACAACTCAATAATAAAAAAACAAACAACTCAACTTTAAAATGAGAAAGGATTTCAATAAACATGACATGTGATCAAAATACAGAGTGAATGTTTAAATATATAACAGTAAAAGACACATTCCCATTAATCCCCCTCAAGATTCCCCCCCTCATTTCCAACATACTCATCCCATCATTCTTACCGTTTTCTGAAGCAGTTCTGGAAGTCCTCTTTCATGAGTGTTTTCACAAAATGCGATCAAAAATACAGTGAATGCTGCTGGCAAGCACCATCCAACAAAAAATCAAGATGATAAAAACATGACAGTATGTCCTTATCCACCTTCTTCATGAGATCTAGTACCGTGCAACATCTGGATTTTTCCTAAAGTCAAATGGCCATGAAAAGTGAATGTTTGGATCAGTTCAGGACATTGTGGCAGCCACAACAGCACAACTAAATACACACACACACAGAAAAGAACTTCCAGAACTGCTTCAGAAAGTGCCAAGAACGGTGTGATAGTTTGGGACGTGGGGGAAATCTTGAGGGGAGTTAATGATGATGTGTCTTTTACTGTAATAAATTTTTTAATAATATTCACCATATTTTTCAATTACTCCTTCTGTCTCTGTGCACAAATGGCCAATAAGGGTATGAAAAGATGCTCAACATCATTAGTCATTAGAAAAATGCACATCAAAACCACAATGAGATTCTGCTTCTCTTCCTGTAGGATAACTATGATAAAAAAAGAGGGGGGCTAACCATTATTAGCAAGACTGTGGAGAAATTGGAACACTAACACGTTACTAGTGGGACTGTAAAATGGTGCAGCTGCTTTAGAAAACAGTTTGGCAGTTCTTCAAAATGTGAAACATATGGAATTCCTGTATGACTTAGGAACTCCACTCCTACGTGGCTCCTCCAGGGAAATAAAAACATAAATCCACATGAAAATTTGTACATGAAGGTTCATGATAGAACAAAAGCAGAAAAAACTCAAAAGTCATCAAAGGAAGGGATAACAAAATGTGTTGCAATCACACCATGAAAAATCATCTGACTTTTAAAATTAAATAGTGATACACACTACAGCATGGAAAAAGCTTGAAAGTTCAGTGAAAGAAGTCAGTCACAAATACTATAAATATATGACTTCATATGAAATATCCAGAAAAGGCAAAACAGTAGAGACAGAAAGTGGATTAGTGGTTGCTTAAGGGCCGGAGGGCCTTTTCTGGTGGGAAATGGAGAGTGACTGATGAAGGTACGAAGTTTCTTTCTGAAATGACAGAAATGTTTTAAAATTGATTGTGGCGATAGTTACACAATTCTTTGAACCACTGAGTTATACACATTTAAAAAATGAATCATAGGGCATGTAAATTATATCTCAGTAATACTTTTTTTAAAAAGAAACGAAACATTGGCACATTCTTCAAGCACAGATGTTCCTCTGAAACCTTATGGTGAAAGAAGCTGGTCATAAAAAAAAACACGTTTTATGTTTTTGTGTATATTAAATATCAGGGAAGGCAAATCCACAGAGACAGAAAGTAGATTAGCGATGGACAACGAAGAAGGCAGTAAGGAAATGAAGAGTGATTGTAATGGCCTGAGTTTTGGGTCTTTTACTGTGGTCATTGTTTTTGTTTTGGTTTGGTCTTTGGTGGACAGTTGGTTGGTTATTTGGTTGTCAATACTCAGGATTGAACCCAAGCCCTTGGCACTGAGCTACATTGCCAACCCTTTTTCATATTTTATTTTGAGACAGATTCTCACTGACTCGCTATGTTGCCCAGGCTGGCCTCAAACTTGGGGTCCTCCTGCCTCAGCCTCCCAGAGTGATAGGATTCTAGGCCTGCACCACTGCACCCAGCTACGAGTTTCTTTTAAGGGCGACAAAAATATTCTAAAATACTAGACTGTAGTGATTATTGCACAACCCCAGGAGTGTATTTAAAAACACTGAACTGTATACTTTAAATTGGCAGTTGTGTGGTATATGAATTATATCTCAATAATATTGCTTTTAAAAAATGAATGAAACAAATCCACCTAGATAAATCTCAAAGAAACACAGAGGAGGGAAAAGTCAAATGAAAAAGGAAGCATACAGTATAATACCATTTATGTGAAGTTTTAAAATAAAAAATAGTGTATTGTTGTTTTGGGAAGGATATATTTAGTAAGATAAAAGCTTGAGTGGAAAAAGTGTACTCCAGTAGCCAAGTTTTCCCTCTCTCCCCCAATAAACAAGGATTTAAAATTTTTATGACCTATTCTTCCATTGTTTATGTTTAGTACATAAGGAAAATATATTTATATTATATTCATTGCCCTTTTCTCAGATAAAAGGTAAAATGCCAGATATACTTTCCTCTGCTATACGTTTTTTTTTTTTTTTTTCAACTTAATATATTTCCGAGCTCACACTACAGCAGCTTGTGGTGTGTTCTGGGGAAGCTCTTGCACTAACCATGCAGAGTTCTGTCTGAAGGAGGCGGGCCTGAGATGGATGAGTACATGGAGACGCTGAAGGACGAGGAGGATGCTCTGTGGGAGAATGTGGAATGCAATCGGCACATGCTGAGCCGCTACATCAATCCGGCCAAGCTCACCCCCTACCTGCGCCAGTGCAAGGTCATAGATGAGCAAGACGAAGATGAGGTGCTTAACGCCCCCATGCTGCCATCCAAGATCAACCGGGCAGGTAACCTCAGCAACCCTCTGGGGGGCAGGGAGGGCCACCACACGTGGCCACTCCAGGACATACCCTCCACTTAGCTATACCAAAGTGGGGTTTCTCTAGGTCAGGGATTGTTAATCTCAAGTCCACAGACCACCACCCACTCCTGTCCCACCACTAAGATAGAGAATTCGAGGACCCATGAACTTGGAGAGAGGGAAAATTGCATCTTGATTTTACAAACATAAACTGAAACTTAGCATTGCCTTCAAATATGAGGGGTGGCAGGCAACAAATCCCAGTGGTGATTACTAATACCCGTGACTCTGTCAACAATACAAGTTACAGATATCTTTATATCTCATATTACAGCTTTGCAGGTGTCTTAAAATACCATTTGCACTCATCTCCTCAAAAATTACAGTAGTTATCAGATCTGCCAAGAGATCTTGTTATTTAATGCATTAAAAAGTAGCATATCTATTACTGAATCACAGATTTATTTAATATTTGATAATTGTATTATAATTGGCTTTCTTTGTAACCAGATGTGTTAATCAGTTTTTTAAAAATATTATTCTAAGAAGGAGACCACAGGTTTTTCTGGAGTCCCTTGGAGGCCATGGAATTCTATCATACTCAGTAAAAATAATGTGCATATTTGTGAAATTCGTTTCAGTTTGATATATGTGTGAATGTGCACACATGTTTGTATACTTATTTATGTGTATGGGCACTAGATCACAGTGTAAAATTTCTTTCTTTCTGTGGACTATCATTGAAAAGGTTTGGAAATCAGTGTTCCACAGTGTAACTGACCATAAGTGGACTCTCTTTCGTGTCCATGACCATTGTCCTTAATTAATCACAGCACGCCTTCCCACTGAGTTTGGATGTAACTTTGGAATCCTTCTAACACAAGGCTGCAGGCAGCTTCACCAAACACAGGAGTGACACAAGATGAAATTTATTTATATCATATTTATCCTGGGGAAAAGGTAAAATCTAAGACCTCAAGGAAGAAAAATGTCTGAAATAAAAATAGTTAAGTAAAGGCCGTAAAGTGTAAACAATAAGTGCAATAAATAGGGTCTTGGTCTGTGTTCTAGTACTGTAACAAAATAACTAAAGCAGGTTAACCTTATAAAGAAAAGAGGTTGATTTAGTTCACAGTTACAGATCTTCAAGGGTATGGTGCTAGCACCAACTGAGCTTTATAAGGGCCCTCTAGGCTGTATCACATCACAGCAGAAGTGTGTGTGTGAGGAAGAGATCACATCCCCAACAGGAACCCAGAGAGAGATTGGGATCTCACCAACCTTTTCAAGGGCACAACCCCAAATGACCAAAAGATCTCCCACTAAACCCCATCTCTGAAAGGTCCCAGTACCCATTATCTCCATATTTAGGACCAAGCTCCCAACACATGAACTTTTGGGGGACAAACAATATCCAAACTTTTGTAAGCAGGATGGAAACTTTAAACAGCTGAAAAGATTACATGTAGGTTAAGATGTTTCCAGGCTGTGGAATAATTCCAAAGAACATGGAGCTATGCTTCCTCCCACTGACTTTTCTTAAAAGCTTCCCACCCAAATATTTGTCCTCTTGCTGTGAATCCCAGGGAGCCATATATTATTCCATATACTTCTAACCTCCTTCAATCACAGAAGAGCAGGCGCTTGGGTGAATAATTTAAGCCCTGATCAAGGGAGAGCTCTTCAAAACGGCTGGTTTCCTGTGCCTGCAATTCTGTTTAATCCTAGTTCTACCAATTTATTACAGAAAGGAGATGAACATTGCCCGAATCCGTGCTGAGGGTCTGGAACTTTGGTTACATTATCCAGACTCTATGATACAATTCAGGAGTGATAGAATGTAGTGAGACGATCTTCTTTAAGGTTATTCAGGGATAAAATAAGACTGAAGGTGGAGATTTGCACCCAATCAGATATGTAATTTTCTCCTGTGTGATGTGGTCTTTCCTCTAGGCCGATTATTAGACATTCTACATACCAAAGGGCAAAGAGGCTATGTGGTATTCTTGGAGAGCCTGGAATTTTACTACCCAGAACTGTATAAACTGGTGACTGGGAAGGAGCCTACCCGAAGATTCTCCACCATTGTGGGTAAGTGGCTTTGCCATCAGGAACATGTGGACTGTAGTGGGAGTGGTGTGGGTGTACGGGTGTAGAAAGTCAGTACGGTGTTGCTAAGCGGCTGAGTGAGTCTATGGCCCCTGCCTCACCCCTGGACCTAACCGGGTGCCCCTCTGCGCAGTGGAGGAGGGCCACGAGGGCCTCACGCACTTCCTGATGAACGAGGTCATTAAGCTGCAGCAGCAGATGAAGGCCAAGGACCTGCAGCGCTGCGAGCTACTGGCCAAGTCCCGGCAGCTGGAGGATGAGAAAAAGCAGCTGACGCTGACGCGGGTGGAGCTACTGACCTTCCAGGATCGGTACTACAAGATGAAAGAGGAGAGGGACAGCTACAATGATGAGCTGGTCAAGGTCAAGGACGACAACTACAACCTGGCCATGCGCTATGCCCAGCTCAGCGAAGAGAAAAACATGGCCGTGATGAGAAGCCGGGACCTCCAACTCGAGGTAGGGGTGCCAGAGCTACTCACCAACTAAGGGAGGGATACGTGAATATCCCTGGGGCTCAATACTACTGCAGGGGCACATGCTGAAATGCTCACACATGCAGCACCAGGGATTCCCACCCAGACAGAGTTGGGACTGGAGGAGACGGGTGGGAGGGAGGTCTAAACTCACGGTGCACACAAGCACACCAACAGGGTAATTCGCCTCTGGCTCAGCAACCTAGATCCTCTCTGGACTTATAGACACATGCGCACAAAGATGCAATGAACTTACTGCGCCCCCCCCCATCACTTCTGCGCATGTGCAGATATATGCACACGCGCACACGCAACCTGTGCCACGCCAGCTGAAGGCGGAATAGGCTATGCAGAGCTCCATGCTGTGACACGCGGCCAAGGGAGCCGGGGTGGATGTTGCCAAAATGGGATTTCTGGCCTGTCCTGTGGGAGGTAAATTCCTTAGTTTCAGGATGCTATCCGTAACCTCTGTATCCGCAAAGTTCAGCATCGTTCCTGGTACAGTGAGATAGTCAATAGATTTTATCAGCCAACAAACCATCAGCCAAGTGATTGACCTGATTAATGCTTTTACCATCAAAATGAAGGAGGGGAAGGGAATTTGTCACATTCATGCTTTCCTTCCGTTTACTGAATGCCACCATGTACCCAGCTCGTTTCCGGAGATACATATCTGCAGACTAAAACCCTACCCTCATGGAGTTCACATTGTAATCAGAAAGCAGATAGCTACCTAGTAGTTTGAGTGCTATTAAGAGAAGCTGCAGTAGGGATAGAGAATGAGGGCTGCCATCTTGTACCGTCTCTGACAAGGGAACAACTGAGCAAGAATCTGAGGAAAGGGAGCCAGGCATGCAATGAAAAGAAAAGCAAACACAAAGGCCTGAAAGGGGGCGAGGGTCTGGCTTTTCTTTTTCCTTGAGTAATGGCAGAGGAGCCACTGGGGCTGGAGCCAAATGAACAAATGGTACAAAAGGAGGTGGGAGAGATGGCCGGGGTCCAGATCATGGGGCCACAGTAAGAACTTTGGAATTTATTCTAGTTGTGATGGAAGCCACTGAAAGATTGAGAGCTGGGGAGTGACAGCTGATTTATATCTTAGAAGGATCACTCTGGCTGCTGGGTAGAAAATAGACTCTCAGAATATTTATTAAGCACCTGCCATGTGTAAGGCACTGTGCTAAGCACTATGAGGGACACAGGGATAAATAACCTGAGCTATGTTTGGGTCACTTACAATTTAGTGAGGCAGACAGATCAGTAAACAATCCACAGAGTGCAGGTGAATTGAGTCAGTGGCATAGCAGGCAGTGGAGCATTTCAGCTGAGAGCATGGACTGTGAAGTCCTGAAGGTTTGAGTTCAAATTCTGGCTTCTAGCCTTACCATTTACTTAGCTATTGGCTTCAGGTCTCTTTGCTTATAAGTGGCAATAAGGAAAGTAGTAACTGCCCCTAGGATTGCCAAGATTCTGCACCATAAGTCTTTGATGACCCTTGTGGAACTGGGGATCTGGACCCAGCCCAGGATTTGGGTTGATTTTCAAAGATACTAAAGAGGTTTTTTTGTTTGCTTATTTGTTTGTTTATCTGTGTTTGTGTGTGGTCTTGTGGTTTTTGGGTGTTCGTTTGTTTGTTTTGCATGACCAAAAAGAGAAACTAACCTTTCACAGGGACTTAGAAGTTTCTCTCCTAGAACTTTCTCCTGTATTAGTTTCCCCGGAGATGTGTTAATAATGAGAAAGTGTGTATAGAATTGAAAGGACATCCAGCCAGCTGAGTCTCTGGGTTGTTTCTCTGCCCCAGGCTGCTTTCCCTCTCTGTACCTTTTTCTTGGGCCACAGAAATGCAGTACCACACTTTTCTTTGTTGAAGCCACCACCTTCTACCTGCCAGATTTCTTGAGGCTGTTCTCCCCACAGTCCTAGAGTTGAAAAATGACAGGTGGGTGTGGTGGTGCACACCTGTAATCCCAGAATTTGGGAAGCTGAGGTATAATTGCTATGAGTTTGAGGCTGGCCTGGGCTACAAAGCGAGTTCAAGGCCAGCCTGCACTGCATAGTGAAACCCTGACTCAAAAAGACAAAAAGAAAAAGAAAAAGAAAAAAGAAAGAAAGATGACATCCACACCTTTGGTGCCTCTCTTCCCTACAGTCCTTGAGCACTAACTTGTTCAGGATGCTTCCTAAGGCCAGTTTGGAAAAGCACACAGGTTTACTGACAAGGATCAAGATATCTGCTTTCCCCAGTTCCTGATGCTAAACTGTTGAGGGTGACACTCAGTATAGCTCCAGTTGTACCATTTTCAGATGTAGTCGCTGCCTACTCCATGAAGTCACCCATCCTGCCTTGGAATCTGGACAAGATTTTAGGCACGAGATCCTATGAACTTAGAGTTCATTGGATTTCATGTCATTTTGGTTTTTTTGTTTTGTTTTTTTTGCGGCACCAGGGATTGAACTCACAACCTCGCGCCTGCCAGGGCAGGCGCTTAAAGCACTGAGCCAAACTCCCGGCCCTGGTTTTTTGAGGCAGGGTCACACTATGTAGCTCAGGTCGGCCTTACACTCGCGTTGTAGCCCAAGCCGGCCTCGAACTCACAACACTCCACCTACCTCAGCCTCCCAAGTACTGGGATTAAAGGCGTGCGCCACCACACCCAGCTCTTGTCATTTTGTTTTTTAACACCAGTGCCACTTTTTCCAATAAAGTCTTGTGTAAAGTCCAGGAGGACAAAACATACAAGCAGAGATGCTCTGGTAGGTGAGGTCAGGGTGATGGCCATCTCCATTCCCTTCCATAACCCTAGGACTCTTCAGGGGAATTCCTGAGTTCTGAGGATCCATTTGAAATGAAAGGCCATTGAAATAAGTACATACCTCAGGGAGACACCAGCTTGGCTGTCTTTTATCCTGATCTATAATCTGTTCCACCCTACAACAGTTCCTTGAGAGAACTTTCTAAGAGACACACAGCTTTTTAAAAGTATTATGAATGAACTAACTGGAAACTCTCCATCAATAAGGAGATGGTGGTGTGTTTTCCTGGAGAAACTTCCTCTGCACCCTGGTCTGTGACCTGTGCTAGAACCCCAGCCAAATCTGAGGAAACACTGTCCCCTCTCAGTGTTTCTCACCAACCACAGTCTCCCCTTGGCTCCTTTGGGTGTTTCAGATTGATCAACTAAAGCACCGGTTGAATAAGATGGAGGAGGAATGTAAGTTAGAGAGAAATCAGTCTCTGAAGCTGAAGAATGACATTGAGAGTCGGCCCAAGAAGGAGCAAGTCCTGGAACTAGAGCGGGAGAATGAAATGCTGAAGACCAAGATCCAGGAGCTGCAATCCATCATCCAGGTGAGAGGCTGCTGACCATCCTGTAGGTGAGAGGGAAGCAGGGCAGACCTGGGTGTGAGGCCAGAGTCTCAGCTTGCTAACTGCAGGGCCACAGATGATACCAGGCATCCTTGGACACCACATTTTCCTCCTCTGTGAAGTGAGGGTGACCACCCATGCAATCTCTGCCTTAATCGCTTTCTTGAGACATAATAGTTGACAGCTACAATATAAAGGAGGAAAGGTTTATTTTGGCTCACTGTTTGTACAGGTTTTGGTCCGTAGTCAACCGGCTCAAGGTAGAACGGCATGGCAGAAGGGCCTGGGTGGACGAAAGCTGCTCGCCTCATAGCAACCAGGAAGCAGAGAGTGAAGGGAGGAGCTGGAAAGGGATAACTTCTAGGTCATGTCCACAGTGACCCACCTCTTCCAACTAGACCCTACCTCCTAACCATAAGTCAGTATAAGGCTTCCACGATCTAGTCACCTTCCAGCGGTCCCACCTCAGAGCAAGTGAGGCTTTGGGGAATCATCTAGATCTGAACCATAACAACATCCTTATGAGATATCACGTGAGGTCACACTTGCAAAATCGCTTCTTTCATTGACTTGCTCCATGAAAAACACCATTCACACAGAAATCAATGCCCCAGCACTGAGGAGAAAAAAGTACATCCAAGAAACCTCCTTCCCCAAGAAACTCAGCTGTACACTGGGGCTTTTTCAGATTCCTTCCTGAGTTGTCATCCCAGAATCGTGTAGCTATGGAGGGGGACATCACTGAAGCAGAACATCTCAGAATATATTGCAGGGAAAGGAAAGTCAATGCATCCTCCTGCACCTCTCCAGCAGGCTCAGTTTCAGAGCAAGAGCTGAATCCCAATTTAATCAGAGCAGATTAGTTGATATTTTGGGGTGACATCAGGGAAGCATGGCAGCCCTGCCTTTGTTATCACCTCTGGAAGATTTAGAGGAGCAGCCTGTGCCCCTCTAGGCTCCAATAAGAGCTGGGACAGAACAATGGGCTTGGGGTATTCCTGAGCGGAAGTGGGTTTTATGCTTCTTTCCAGGTGATAAACTTCTTAAATGATAAGCTGCTTAAAGACCCCAAGAGAAATTTCTTCTTGCCTGTGCTTTCCCAGCACAAAACCTTCTGCTCTCTCCACGACTGTGGCTGGCTTTTTTGTCCCTGCCTTCCTTGTGCACTTTGCTCCCTACTTCCCTGGTCCCAGCACCATCACACCCTCCTCCCTGCCCGCCCAGGCCGGCAAGCGCAGCCTGCCAGACTCCAACAAAGCCATCTTGGACATCCTGGAGCATGACCGCAAGGAGGCACTAGAGGACCGGCAGGAGCTGGTCAATAAGATCTACAACCTGCAGGAGGAGGTTCGCCAGGCTGAGGAGCTGCGGGACAAGGTGGGAGCCCTAGGGCGAGTAATGGCCAACCAGTACCCTCAGCTTGTCCCCTTTCCCTGCTGACCTCATACCTCTTTCCAAGGACCAGCTCTGACCCCTGGTATCAGTTCCCCTGCTTCCCAGCACCCAACCCCCTTGTAGCTCTTAGGAGTTGTATTAGCTTAGCTAATACAGCTTAGCTTAGTCTTTCTCTTCCTGACCAGAGAAGCCACAGGAGGACAGTGTTACACCATCCTCCCCCTGGGCACACAATAGGTCCACCCATTCCTTTGTGATTGACCACCTCATACCAAGGTCCCTTTCTGCCAGTCAGGTAGCTGGCTCTTGGGAGGACAGGCCATGTTCTGATCACACCAGCTCAGGAAGAACAAGCCAGCTCCAGCCCACAGGATGCACCGCCAGAAAACAGCTTCCCAACCTATTGATTGCTTGATGCACATATTGATTTCTCCATGTCACTTACAGTATTTGGAGGAGAAGGAGGACCTGGAGCTCAAGTGCTCAACCCTAGGGAAGGACTGTGAAATGTACAAGCACCGCATGACCACTGTCATGCTGCAGCTGGAGGAGGTGGAGCGGGAGCGGGATCAGGTACGTCCACCTGGAGTGCAGGGATGTGAGGCTGCACCTTGGGGTCCCACCCCAAACCACTAGGCTGCATCAGCAAGTTTTGACCAGTGTGATGCCACTGACTACACAGGGATGCTCAGGAATCCATCTTTACTAATTCTAGCCCAAAAATAAATTCTATCCTATAACGCTTTCAGAATCCAAAGCCATTTGGGGTTCAGATCTAAACAGGCTGCTCCTTGAGATCCTAGTGTCTTCATCTGTAAAATAGAAATAACCACAATACCACCCCCTCTAGGACAGAGTACAGGCTCCAAATGATGTGCATGGATGCTCTTCATACCATGCCAGGCAGGGAACAAAGGCAGGATGCCCAGTCCAGGGATGGCACTTAGGAAGAAGGGGATGAGTGAAACGCTCAGTCAGAGTCAAGAAGTGAGCAGCAGCTCCATACTGTGGTTGGCATTTGGCTTGGAGAGGATTTGTGTCCCTGGGCCCACTTTGGTGTAGTCAGGTTGAGGCACCAAAGTGACCTGTGTTGGATTTTCATTGCTGTAACCAAATGCCTAAGAAAGTCAATGTACAGGAAGAAAGACTTACTTTGGCTCATAGTTTCAGAGGTTTTAGTCCATGGTCCTAGGGCCACTCCATTGCTTTAGGC
Source organism: Dasyprocta punctata (assembly GCA_004363535.1). Taxonomy (NCBI): domain Eukaryota; kingdom Metazoa; phylum Chordata; class Mammalia; order Rodentia; family Dasyproctidae; genus Dasyprocta; species Dasyprocta punctata. The sequence continues at coordinate 15,754 of RJWM01007997.1, read as the reverse complement.
CTTTGACTAAGCAAAACCATCATGGTAGAAAGACTCATGGCAAGCTGGAAGTAGAGAGAAGGGGACGTGCCAGAGAAAAAGAGGCCAGGAACCAGATAGGGTCCCCAAGGTTATGCCTCTGTGATCCATTACCTTCAGCTAGGCCCCACCTCCTGTTTCCATCACTCCTAATAATGCCATCAAATTATGAGCCTCTCAGTGGTTTAACCCACTGATGACATTAGAGCCCTTGTGATCCAATTACTTTCTGAAACCCTATCAGCTGGGAATGAATCTTTCTACATAGTAGGCCTTCGGGGATTCACACTATACCCAATCATAATATACCTTTATCCGGTCCCACTGTAGGCCTTCCACTCCCGAGATGAAGCTCAGACCCAGTATTCACAGTGCCTGATTGAGAAAGACAAGTACCGGAAGCAGATTCGTGAGCTGGAGGAGAAAAATGATGAGATGAGGATTGAGATGGTGCGGCGAGAGGCCTGCATCGTCAACCTGGAGAGCAAGCTCCGGCGCCTCTCCAAGGACAGTGGCACCCTTGACCAGGTGGGCTGCAGCCAGGTGCCCTTCTGCCACCAGCAATGGCTGGCCAGGGCCTCTACCTCCTGTGCAAGTGCTTTTTGTACATTTGCGCCCAAAGCACCTTTCCTTCCCGTGCTCAGAATCGTCCATGTCCTCTGACTCTGTGTGTGTCTGGATAGTGTTGAGTAGAAGACACTCACCTTGGAGTTAAAAGATGCAGGTAAAGAGGCCAGGGGTTTAGCTCAGTGGTGCAGCACCCGCCTGGCAAGTGCAAGGTCCTGAATTCCATTCCCAGTACCCACAAGAAAAAAAATGCAGGTAAAATTCTGGATTGGCCACATCCTAGCTGGTGACCAGATGACCTCCCCATCAGGACCTTTGGCCCCTCCCAGTTGTCCACAGCTGGCCATTGGCCCTTCTTCAGGCCACCCACTGGTGGAAACATTCATCAGGTTTAAGATACCATTGGGTTAAGGTTGCTAGTGCCCATAAGTTAAGGGACAGCATGAGGTGTAGAGTGCCTTTGCCTGTGACCTCAGGCACCCAGAAGTGAATGAATGCTGCCCTTGATCCAGATGGCATCATGATTACTATCTCCAAAGGTCTCCTGGGCACCCTTCTGACAGGGGCTGTACTGGCCCCATTTAACAGTCCTGTAGGGAAGGTGTGCTTTCCATCCTCGTTTACAAAGGAGGGACCCAGACCCAGGTGTCTGAGTCACTGAGCCCTAGGGTGCCTGATCAGGGCCACCCTCCCTTTAGAGACTGCAGAATCCTAAAGAGAAGGCAAATATAGGAATGTGGCTTTTCAACACAGTGCTCTCCACCCCAAGTTCAAGGGGTGCCAGAGCCCAGGAAGACCTGTACTCCCAGTTCTAAGAAGCACTCCCCGGAGGGCTTAGGATCCTACCTATGATCCTCTTGCCTGACTTCGTCTGGCCAGGTCAGCTCACCTGATCTTGCTGAAGTGCCGCCTTCTCAGGAGATAGTCACTTGGCCCCACAGTGGAAACTGGAGTCACAGTGACATGCTCGCACCCTCTCCCTCAAGTGATCAGCACAGTTTATAATTATGTATAAGCTCCCCATAGGTCCTCCTGTTCCTGATGCCCAACCCAGTGCCAGGCACAGGGGACTGTGCTGGTGAGTATCTGCAGAATACATGCATGCAGCCCAGTGGCACCTGATTGGGCAAGGAGAGGTGGGACCAGCACCCCAGTTCCCCAGGAGCTTGAGCAGAGGCCCCAAGGGGAGGAGGAGGGAGCAGGAAGGGTCAGAGTACACCGTGTGTGCTGAGCGTCTTTGTGGCTTTTCTAGGACCTTGAAGGATTTAGTGCAGAGGAATACAGGAGAACACTTTGGAGTCACACCAAGGTTGCTTATGCCCTGTGACCCAGCTTTCTGTTTTATATACAGTGACTATTAGCAATACGTACTTAGAATTAAATGAGGTAATGACTAGAAAACAATCAGGATATACCTGGCACTACTTATTATTATTATTGTGCTTTTTTTGTTTTCCGGCACCAGGTATTGAACCCTGGGACTTCTCTGAACTATATTCCCAGCCCATTTTTATTTTATATTTGAGATAGACTCTTGCTAAATTACTTGGGGTGGGCTCAAACTTGCAATTCTCCTGCCTCAGCCTCCCAGAGTTGCTGGAGTTACAGGCATGTGTCACCACAGCCAGCTTTCACAATATTTTCTATACTTGCTGCTCAGGCATGGGGGTGGACATTGGGACCTCAATCAAGGCATGCCACGTGGAAGGGGCTAAGGTGGCCAAGGGCCAGCTGCTTCGCTACTACACAGGAAGGTGAGGTCCCAGCCCAGACCCAGGTGGGAGAACGGTAGGGACAGGAGAGTGAGAGAAGGAGAGATCACCGAGTTACAGTGGTACGCCCTGGCATCTGAAGGAAGAACAGAAGAAAGCTGAGCGTCAAGCTCAGGTGCCCAAGGGAATGATGTACCATCAGCCGACTCTCCAATTGACTGTCAGCTACTCGTCACTCTTGTCGTGCAGCCCTGGTGTCTCTCTGTCCCCAGAGTCTGCCCAGGAACCTGCCGGCCACCATCATCTCACAGAGCTTTGGGGATGCCAGCCACAGGACCAATGGCCAAGAAGCTGATGATTCGTCCACCTCTGAGGAGTCACCAGAAGACAGCAAGTACTTCCCACCCTACCACCCACCGAGGCGCAGGATGAACCTGAAAGGCATCCAGGTGTGGGTTCAGGGCACAGCGGCAGGGCCTCCCTGGAAACCCTGAGGGTGGGACACCTCCTGGGCTGTGCCAGCTGTTGCCCCGGTCTGAGGTACCTAGATGTGACTTGATCTGTTTTAGCCTGAGAAACAGAAACCATGCCATCTTGTGGCTTGAACCTGTTTATCCCTTCTTAGTGACTCTCTTTCTCCCTCAAGGATAGTAGGGTATGGGTACACACCTATAATCTCAGTGCTTCGGGAGGCTGAGGCAGGAGGATCGCAATAGCTAGTTTGAAAGCCCAGCCTGCACAGCTTAGCAAGACCCTGTCTCTAAACAAACAAACAAATGAAAAGGGCTGGGGACTAGTTCAGTGTGAAGGCTTTCACCAGTACAAGCAAAGGGGTAGAATGAATATTATTTCCAAATTTATCTGCTTGTTCCCCAAGTAAGTTTCGAGTGCTTGTCACATGCCAGGCACCATTTGGAAGCTGTTGTCACAGTAGCAATCCCATCCCCTTGCTCAGTGTCCAGTTAAGTCCCCAGCATATGGCTGACCCTCAGTGAGTGATGAATGAGTGGATGAAAGAATGGGTTTAAAGAACTAACGAATGAATGAATGGGACAGCTCTTCAGACCTGATTCTCTGCCTCTCCCACCCTGGCCCGAGTTAGGGCCTCACAGGGTTCAGTACACCAGGGACCCAGGATGGCAACACTCCTTTCCTGAAGTCCCATGTCGTGCATCAGCTTGACTCAGCCCCCACTCTGCAGCATCCCTGCCCTTCTGCACTCTGGTGGCTGAGTCTCCCCAGGGGGAGGTTGCCTGACCAGCAGCCACCTAACCCAGGTCCAAGAAGACTTTATGTCCTGTCCCAACTGCAGGAAGATGGTTAGCATACGACCCAGGTGGCCAGGGGACAAGAGGCAAGATAGTCTTGTCCCACTGGGTTTGGCTTTTCTCTTGGCTCCAGTGACATGTGTCTGGGCCTCATTTGATTTGTGTCCTCTGTCTTGTCTCTCCCCCTTCCTCTCTTTCAGCTACAGAGAGCCAAATCCCCCATCAGCCTCAAGCGAGCATCTGATTTTCAAGGTCAGCAAGATGCCCGGATCCCTCATCTGTCACTCTGCCTCTCTCGGTCCATCTGTTCCTCCCAGTGCAGCCATCAGCCCTGTGGGGTCAGCTGGGCTAGGCCTGGGGCTCTTGGGTAGCAGGGGTTCCATCAGGTGCCAGCGACCATCGTCATCTGATGGGCCCTAATCACTGAAGCACCTCTCTGCGGTTCCTCCCTTCCCATCAAGCCTGCTCCTGGCCCAGGAGCCGAGGTCTATGACACTTTCCCCCAAATCCAAGGCTGCTGGTCCATCTGCAGCCCCTGTTCTTCATGACACGCTGCCTCAGAATTCTCTTTCATCCTCAGCATAAGTCAGAGTGATGACCAGCCAGTGGGTATTTGCAAAGGGAATCGAGCACCTACTACCTAGGTGCTAGAAGGTTCTGGAAGATGTCCCCAAGATGCAGTGAGGAGGGCACAGTGCCAGGGTCACCTGCAGAAGAGGCAGAGGAAGGCTGGAACAGTTAAGCTGGCCTGGATGGAGAGAGTAGGCATCAGTAGACAGCCCCAGCGAGGACTCCTGGGGTATGCACCCAAAGCTTGGGGTGTGGAAAGCTGCCCTGCCATCCTGGAGCACGGAGCCCTGGGACTGAGCCCTGGTGAGGCCCCCAGATGAGTTTGGGTATGAAGAGAGTGAGGAGCCCAAACCTGGGCTTTAGGGAGGTCTCCCTGGGCCTGGAGGGCAGAAAGTACAACTGCCAGGCGGGGCCAGGGAATGGGCGCATGGAAGTGCCTGGTGGAGTGCAGGGGTGGGAGACATGCAGGGAGGCCACACTCAGGAGGTGACAAATTGGCCCCCCTCCGCTGGACTTTATGCTCCCGGTGGGCATCATTTCTGCTAAAAGTGCCAGGTGGGGATCCTGCATTTAGACCACCAAAAGCCGTCAGAGACAAGTGACATTCAGCCTTGACTGGGGCTGTCCTGGCCCCAACCCTGGCCAGGGCAGAATATGTTGTAGAATAAGCACAGTGCCTCTTAGCAGCCATGCAGGCAGGGACATAACCAGAGATGGCTTAGGGGGCTCTTCCTCCTCAGACACCAGAGCAAGGCAGGCCCCCCACAAGAGGAAGGGACCTTGTCCCCACCTGTGTCAGCAAGAGGCTTGGGTCACTAAGGCTCTGATTTTCATTTTTCACCTTTTCCCCTCCCCTCACTCATTTGTATCTCCAACCCCCACCCCCCACTCCTTCTGTTTTCTCTGCCCCTGATGGAGACAGTCAAGGGCCATGGAGACGACAGCACAGATGCCAGCCCCAGCTCTGCCCGCTCTCTACCCATCACCAGCTCCTTCTCCAAGATGGTAAGCTGCAGGCTGTGTGCCACCTGCTCCCCCCACACCACCTGAGTCTTGGTCCCAGGGCCCCAGCTGTAACCTGCAGGCCCAGGCCCACAAGCTATGTCCCTCCCTACCCTGTGTCACTGTCCACCCCAGGGCCACAGCCCAGGCCTTCCTGATGTTTATTTAAAGATATCTCAGAGGCCTTGGGGATGTATTTACACCTTCTTGCCACCTCCTTTCCCAATTTAACACTTGGTGGGAGGAAGAGATGGGCCTCAGAGGGCCTGTAGCGAATTGCACAGGCAGCCAAGAATTCTGCTGCAACTTCTGAGCCCTCACAGCTCTGGCAGCCGGGGAGGAGCCTGGGCCGAGCAGGGTGCTACCAGCAGCTGGAGATGATATAGTGGCAGAGAAGGGGCTCAGGCCCCTCCCCTGACCCAGTGTCCCCCAGTGCTTAGCTCCAGCCCACCTAGGCAGAGCCAGGCAGCATCCAAACCACCAGACTTGGTATCATCCCCCAGGTCAGGCAGCAGAAGGCACAGGATTAGAAATTCTAACCCCGAGGGAACCTCCAGGGAGCTTGTCAGCTCAGCTTCCCAAATCAGGCCCTGGGGGAGGCAGAGGTTCTATAATGAGTGAATCCTGTCTGATGACAGTTCTGGGGACCAAAATCCAAGGCTCCCATCTAAGACAGCCCTCACCAAGAGTCACAGGCCTGGGTCCCCAGGTCACGCCTCCTCCAGCAGCTCCTCCTCCACCCCCATACTTCATTGCATCCAGAGTAGGCACAGCCAGAAACACGGAGCTCAGCTAGTGCAGGTCACTAGCCCACCCGCCACGTCCTCCCCGTGAGCAGATGTGTGAGCAGATGTGCTCCACGCTCAGTGGGGGCCCCAGGCTGAGCACAAGCCTCCTCTGGCCAAGGTCACCACTGCCGAGGACCAGCTTGCTGTGCCCATACTGGCTGAATTGGAGGCGGGAACGAATCCCAGTTAAATTTAGTTCCACGTATATAATATTTATGCCCTCGGAGGCATTGGCATATAAATATCCATGTCCCGGCTCGTGCTTGTGTGTGCTTGTTCACAGCAGCCCCACCGGAGCCGGAGCAGCATCATGTCAATCACCGCAGAGCCCCCGGGAAACGACTCCATCGTCAGGCGCTGCAAAGAAGATGCGCCGCCCCGCGGGTGAGTGGCCCCGCCCCTTGGCATCCTGCTGCCTGCCACCGCGCAGCCACCCTTCTGGCGACCTTGAAGGCAGGAGAGGCACAAGTGCCCACCATACAGATGAGGCGACCAAGGCTCAGAGCAGGGAAATGGCCCTCCCAGGGTCACCCAAAACCTGTGTTCCTTGACCCTGTGCTACCCAGAAGTCTTATTCTTGGACTCTGTGGCACCGGAGCTGGGCTTTCTCTACCAGAGCAAGAGACCCACAGATGCCCCGCCCCCTCGCCTCCTAAAACCACCCTTGTGTGGCAAAGAGAACCACAGTAGGGGTGCATCTGGCCAGTGGGTCTGTCCAGTTAGGCTGCTGTTTTCAAAGTCAGCTGATGGTGACGGTTTCCAGAAGGGCCGAGGTGGGGAGGGTCTGGGTCATGTCCCTGTCCTGGAGACCCAGTCGAGCCCCACCACAGTCTCCCCAGGGCCCATTCCTGCTCCAGCTAGCTTGGGGAGGTGTTGCGGCTCCATGAAGCACCAAGGCCACCAGCACTTTGAGATCTATTCTGTTCCCCACCTCCCACTCTGCCTTACACGGCTGCTCCAGACCGAGGCTTCTTGGAAAGCCGGAAGCTTCCCCTCCCTTCCCCCTGCACACACACACTCACGAGCGCCCTCTCCCCCGCTTGCGTCCTGCAGTGCAGTTGAAGAAGACAATGACAGCTGCGGGTTCGACGCCTTAGACCTGGATGGTAGGTACCTATCAGATCTGAGAGGGGTGACGGGTGCCTTGGTGACAGCAGGGCCACTGAGCAAAGAGCATACACATGCGTGCTGGGCCCGTGGGGCATATGTGGGGTACATTCCAAGCAGTGCTGGCATGCGAGGTCAGATGAGTCCCCCAGTTCCCCAAGGCGGTGCAACCGCTGAGCAAAACCAGAACAGGATGTGAGCTCTGAAAAGAGCAGGTCGTGTGTGTTGGAACCCAGCACCATGAGGCGCTCAGCCTGGGAGCCTGACCCAGTGTAGTCTGATCTCTACAGCTGCTCCCAGAAATGCTGCTGCTACCTCTCTGAACGTGAAGAAATGGGGTCTCAGGGGCAGAAAAGGGCAGAGAGAAGGGGCAGACTGGATCCGGATGTTCCCATAAGCAGTGAGCATGCTTCCGGCCGGCCTGCACAAGACAGGCAGTAAACATGGAGGCCAGAATTGAGGGGGCAGCAGGCCTCGGGTGATCGCCATCTCCTGGAATTGGAAGCAGTGGAGGCAGATATAGGGACGGAGGCTGTGGAGCAGTACTCTAATGGCCCCATGGCAGCACTGGTACTGGGGAGATATTGGGAATGTGAATATTCCCCTGGTCCCAAACAGGCGTGCAAAAGCCAGAAATGAGGACCTGTGTTCTCCAGGGCCAGAGGGTGCATGCACGGCCCTGACCACCGTCCTCTCCCAGCCAGGAAGTCTGGCTCAGCCCAACACACCTCACAGCCCTGCATTAGGTGCCTGGGACCAAGACTCTCATCCCCAAGTCCTTGCCTGTGTAGATACTGTGGGGTCACAGCTGTGAACGAGTGGGGCAGCTGGATGCAGATTCCCAAACCCAAGGAGCATTCAGATGAACCTAAAGGACAAGGGACAGCAGAAAACGTGGAGATAGATGGTTCTGCCCCTAGGGAGGGTAGCAGCATCCCCAGGCCCCTGCACAACTGCCAGCATGGAGCCTGGCTCAGAATCCTGCAGGTGTGCCCCGCCAGCCCCTCCGTTTCAGAACCTCCCGGGGCCTTCCTCCACCCCCTCCTCGCCCACCAGTCTGCCGCAGATCAAACGAAAGATTAGTGGTCCTCCTTAATTGGGGACCATCAGAAGCTATCAAGTGTTAAAGAGAGGTTAGCACCTAATCGAGGCTGGGTAATGAGAAGAATTGAAAGAGTTTTGGAAAGGGGAAACTGGGAAGAGGATCCTGGGCAGTCATCCAAAGGATTTTGCAGTGTCGGGAAAAATTCCCTTTGCAGAAAGCCTTTGTTATCAGGCCTGGGCAGGATTCATACATCCCTCCACCCAGTGACCAGCACTGTGTGGAGGGGGCATTTCCCCCTCTCCTTGTCTGGCAAGGTGGGGACAGGGATGGGCCCCAGGCCCATGGTCTCTGCAGCGGTGGTTGGTTGTGAGGCCTTCAAGGGGTCCCAGTTCAAAGGCAGAGCTAGCAACTGCTAGCTCCCTGTGCACAACCAAAAGAGGATTCTTAAAACCCAGAATCTGGCAAGGTCTCTAATCAGAAAGGACTCCTGCAGGCAGACAAATGTCCTCATTGGTGGGGTGCAGGGGCTTCACTGACTGCCCCCAGGGCCATGGGAAGGGGCCAGCACTGCAGGGCTCAAAGCCATCCAAGGGGGTGTCCGGGCAGCCCTCGGTGCCCCCTGGCTTCTCCTAGGTCCTGATGGGCCACACTCATCTGCAGATGACAGTCACGACCGCTACTCCTTCGGCCCTCCCTCCATCCACTCCTCCTCCTCCTCCCACCAGTCCGAGAGCCTGGACACCTACGACCTGGAGCAGGTCAACCTCATGTTTCGGAAGTTCTCTCTAGAAAGGTACAGGAGGGTTCAGCCTGTCACCCCCTTATTCCCCCACAGAACATCAGCCTGTGTCCTGTGAGAGTTAGTCCTGGAATCACAGAGTCCCCCTGACTGCCCCTCATCTGACCCTCTGATTGCCCAGGGAAGAAATCAAGACTGCAGAGGCAGGGCTTGCCCAGGGCCACTGACATGGCAGAGGTCAAGAAGCAGGACTCATGCCACATAGGCCCAGTGGGCAGTGGGTGCACAGCACCCCCTGGGGTGGCAAGGATGGGGCAGGGCAGTAGCCAACTCAGGTGCTGGGGGGACGTCTCCCGTGACCACTGTGGGCTGGGAGGGCAGCTCAGCTCCAGGTCTGTTTCCTATAGCATTGGGGATAGGCTGTCCCCCAACATGGCTGGTCAGGTGGTTGTGACAGTGACTCACTTGGAGCCAGGAGACCCCAGTATCTGATGAATTTGGGCAGCTGTGTCCCTGGGGTCCCTCCCAGCTCTCAGCGTGTCTGGGCACCTGAACCCCAGCCCCCCGCTGCTACCTGACCACTACTTTGTTTCCCCATCCAGGCCCTTCCGGCCCTCGGTCACCTCTGTGGGGCAGGTGCGGGGCCCAGGGCCATCCGTGCAACATGCAACACTCAGTGGCGACGGCCTGGTCACCCAGCTCACCATCCTGGGAGGCAATGCCAGCGGGAGCTTTGTGCACGCAGTCAAGCAGGGCTCGCTGGCTGAGAAGGCGGGACTCCATCAGGGCCACCAGCTGCTGCTGGTGAGGGCCAGGTGCCAGGGTGCCACATGCTCTGCACACCCCTGCCAGTGGAGGGGACCCCAGGCCTGGAAATCACACTGGGAGGAGGGACTGGAGGGAGGGCAGCTGGGCATCAGTACCTGCGGGCCCCCAGGTGCTCCCGTTTCCTGGGTGGAGCAGCCAACCAGTGGAAGAACCCACATGTATTTTGCTGTCCAGCTGGAAGGCTGCATCCGAGGTGAGAGGCAGAGTGTCCCCTTGGACACGTGCACAAAGGAAGAGGCCCGCTGGACCATCCAGAGGTGCAGTGGCCCCGTCACCCTGCACTACAAGGTTAATCACGAAGGTGAGCCTGGGAGGACCACTTCACACCGGAGATGGCCCAGACCCGGGGCGGGGGAACCTCACCACCCAGTGCCCCCATTTCCTCCTCAGATTAGCAGAAGAATGAGCTGTCCCAGCACCATCAGGGACCAAGATAACAGGTCTGGGGTAGCAGGCAGATGACCGGAGCAGCTGGTCTGTCTCAAACCAGCCACATCCACACCCAGCTGCCAGGGATGCCCTGGGATGCCCAGCAGGCACTGGATGCAGCAGCCCAGCTCAACTCACCCTTTACCCCACTGGCATGAAGCGCGCATGCTCTCAGGCTTCCTGGCCTGCTATGGGTAGCAGCTGGGTTCAGCAGTGCCATTGAGCAGCATCTCGGCCCGGGCTCATCCTCCTGGCACCCAGCCCAGGACAGGCAGGGCCTCACCCTGCCTTCTCACCAAACCCTCGAAGGTTTCACCCTCGGCGCCTGTTTCCCAGCCACAACTCCCAGGCAGGGCACGCAGAGCTTTGTTTTCCATTTCCCGAAGCCTGAGTCCTCATTCTCACCTCTGGATTTTCCCGCATGATTATCTCTGCAGCTGGGTCTTATTTTTAACCGCGGGGCTCATGAATGTTTCAGCAGAGCACAAATAGCTTCTCCAGCCACTCACACCCCTTCCCAGCAGTGCCCTGTGGTGCAGATGATAATGGCGCTGTCCCCAAGCACAGAGTGGAGTTACCCCCCATACGTGGGCCAGGTGCCTCCCACTCTTACAACCTGGCTTTTCAGCCCCGCCAAAAAAAAAATCCCTGGGTGGTGCCCTGACCACTGGCCAGCAGGGCACAGAGTCGTGCAGCGGTGGAGCCCTGGAATTTCAAAGAAAGTTAGCGTATCTAGTTGCAGGGAGCTCAAGGAGCGGGTGGCATGGGTCTGACGGGAGGGTGGCAGGGATTCTGCCCTGTGCTGGGCACAGCCAGGATGCCCTAGGGGACCCATTGGGGAACACTGTCTCTCTACACTACCCCAGGGAACACTGACCCCATGGGCTGAAATGCCCCTGCACATTTGTGTGTTGTACACATTTGAGGAGCTACCTGGGACCTGATAGAACTGTTTTAGCTTCCACTGTGTCATGCAGCCCTCTGCATGTGAGGCTGATTTAGGGATTTGTATCATGAGTGTTCACTTAGAGCTTGCTGCTTACTTATTACAGTCATAGTCTGGCCCCTACTTCCTTCCAAAGCATTTGCAAGAATCTACTCAAAGGGAAAATGACATTTAAGTAAGGTTAAAATGATGTGTGCTAGGTCTTACTAATTTAGACAGCCAGCTGGCAGTGTCTACCAAATCTAAATATATACATAATCCATGACCTGGTAATTCTGCTTGTATGTATATATCCAAGAGAAATGTGTACATATGTCCACAGAAGTGATGTAGAAGGATAACGCAGCAGTTACTCATAGTAGCCCCATATTGCAAACAGTGCATGTGTGTACACACGAGAATAGATAAGTACACATGAGTGGAGCACTATACAGCGATGGAAAAGAGCACAGTTCTGGTGTGTGGCAGCCTCGTAGTTGTGTCTCACAGGCATAACATGGAGCAATAGCCACCAGAAGGGAGAGTGCCTGTACCATTTGGTTCCATTTATGTGCAGTGAGCTGCAGCTTTGCTTGGGGGATAGCCATCAGGATAAAGGTCACCCCTAGGAAATGCTGACAGGTCAGGTTCTGGGAGGAGACTACCCACACACATGCATTTGGGAAAATTCACTGAATTTAAGAATTTGTGTGATTTACTGTTATATAAGTTACAGGCTGATGGAAAAATAGAGAATGAAAAACAAATGTCTATCCCCAGGGTTGGGGAAGGTATGGAGATTATGGCAGAAACACTAGTGAAGGTGAATTTGCAACTTGACAGATTTAGCTCTGAGCTTCCTGGCAGCCAAGACAAAAAGAGAAACCCATGAATGACCTCATCAGGCAGAAATGCCTGTCCCTGATGCCTGGCTCTGTGAGGAACAGACCATGAAGGCCTCCCAGCTGAGGTTGGGGCCCCATCAACATGCACTGTGTGAACTGTCCCTTGCCCAGGGTACCAGAGGCTGCTGAAGGACATGGAGGAGGGCCTGATCACGTCAGGGGACTCTTTCTACATCCGCCTAAACCTGAACATCTCCAGTCAACTGGACGCCTGCTCCATGTCTCTGAAGTGTGACGACATCGTGCACGTCCGTGACACCATGTACCAGGACAGGCATGAGTGGCTGTGTGCACGGGTCGACCCTTTCACCGACCACGACCTGGACATGGGCACCATACCCAGCTACAGCCGGTGAGACCGGGTCCTAGTGGGGCTCCGCAGCCCTGGCACCATGGAGTCAGGGGCTGGTAGTGCTTCAGGCATCAGCAGGGCCCTCGGGATGAGTGTGTGCCCCGGAACACACACCTCTGCCTGCTGGCCCATGAGGTCCTGGTTCCTCCTCTTCCAGGAAGTCTTCCCACCCCGCAAGGGTGCAGGGCATCTCTAAGACTTTAGCTGTGCTTCCAGACAGTGACAGCTATGAGGCCAGCCCTGTGAGGTGGCATTGGCAGGCCAGATTCCCAGCAGAGGAGCCCCAGATTGGGAGCCTCAACCCCAACCCCATCTGGAGCTCGGGTCTCCCAGAGGCACAAGCCCCGGCTCTCCTAGCCCCTCAGGCTGAGCGCCCCCCAGCCCCTGGCTCTGCCCCAACCTGGACGCCTCCGTCTTGCTCCCCAGGGCCCAGCAGCTGCTGCTGGTTAAGCTGCAGCGCCTGATGCACCGGGGCAGCCGGGAGGAGACGGACACGGCACACCACACCCTGCGGGTGCTCCGGGTGAGTCTGCGACACCAGAGGGAAAGCCTTAACGGCCGAATGCCACCTCCCTGGGGAAACATCGGGCCGGGACAGCCCCTTCAGAAGGGCCCAGTCTTCCTGGGCCCTCCCCAGGCTCCCCGAAGAGAGGAAGAGGCAACTGCAGCTGGCGTGTGGCTCTGCGCCGTCCCCACTCCCTGCTGGAGCAGACTGCCCAGCACTCAGCAGAGGGGATGTGGGAGCGTCCTATGCTTCCGTGCAGCATTCTTGTGCCCACGGATCCAGCTAGGCCCTGCTCCTTCTGACTGACCGATAAACTCATTCCAGAACACCCTGCAGCCCGAAGAGCCGCTTTCAACAAGCGACCCCCGGGTCAGTCCGCGCCTCTCCAGAGCGAGTTTCCTCTTCGGCCAGCTCCTCCAGGTAAGCGCCCGCCTTTCCCATCGCAGTGTGCATGGCTTTGCCCTCTGCCTACCAGGAAGAGGAACTAGCCCCGAAATAGCAGTGCTTTGTGTGCACAGCCCACTGGCAGCTCTCTCACACCTCACATCTCTCGTCCCGTTTCCCCAGTGACAGCTCGAGAGACGGTCTGTGCTCCTGTTGCAAGCAAATCCCATGTTCAGAAAAGACTTGAGAAAATGTATGCCCAAAAGGAGCTCAAACAACTTGGCTGTTAAAATATTAATAGAAAAATCAGAAGTGACATGTCAGGAAAAGAAAACAAATATTACAAATATCTAGGCCAGTTTAGTTTCTCAGATAGAGCTTTAAGTTTTTCTCAGTATCCTGGCAGCCAAGGAGAAAAGGGAAATGGAGCAGGTGGTTGAATCTTAATCTGTCTAGGGAAACATCTTGGCTCTTCAGGACCAGAAACGATTTTTCCCTTGTGCTTAACCTTAAAAAAAAAAAAACCTTTTCATATGGATTTGTATAAGGAATATTAACCAGCATATTGTATGATATCTTCAGAAGTTATTTCCTATAAAAGCAGAAGCATTTCTTACATCCCAGAAGACAAGCAAAGGGGGTAATCTCCACAAATATGTTCCTAAGTAGGTGCTGCACCAAGCAGACCCCTGTGGAGAGAGTGTGACACCCCAAGACTCCAACCTGATGTTGGGACAGAGGTTATTCAGAAAGGGTTAGCAGTGTGACTCCAGGACCCAGGTAGACACAGGCAGAGACAGCCTGGTGAGCGGGAGCCTGGCCAGCTCGGAGGTCTTCCGAAAAGCAGGCTGTCCAAGATGGCAAACCGTGGTGCCCACAAGTCAGACAAGAACCGGAGCCTTGAGGGTCTCATCCCAAGGCACACAGCCAGCCCCCAGGATCCACCTTCCTGCAGGTGGAGGGGATGCCCCAAGGGAGCCCAGGGAATAAGGCAGGAAGCTGAGTCTGTGCCCACTGCCAGGCTTGCGCAGGCTGCAGGTGGCAACAGTGCTCCCCAGTGACTGGAGGATTGTGGGGAGCATGGTGTTAGGGAGATGAGAGCACCCCACACGCCCAGTGGGGAGTGGGTTCAGCCAGAGCGCCTTACCAGCCGGAGCACATCAGTCACCACGGAGCTCACACAGAGGCCCCAGGGAAAGGTGGCCCAGTTGACAGGGAGCTGGGTGAGGGCCAATATGGGTCCCTCTCCACCTGCTCACTATTGATAACCACTGTCCAGAAATCAAAAGAGAGCCGGGCGTGGTGGCGCACACCTTTAATCCCAGCACTCGGGAGGCTGAGGTAGGAGGAGCGTTGTGAGTTCGAGGCCGCTTGGGCTACAACACGAGCGCAAGACCGGCCTGAGCTACACAGTGCAACCCTGCCTCAAAAAACCAGGGCCGGGTGTTTGACTCAGTGACTTAAGCGCCTGCCTGACAGGCACAAGGTCGTGAGTTCAATCCCTGGTGCCGCAAAAAAAAAAAAAAAAAAAAAAATACAGAAATCAAAAGACTCCAGCCACCTCTAGGTGTCACTAGGGGTTGAAACCAGGGCCTTTGCATTGAGCTACATCTCCAGCCCTTTTTTATTTTTCATTTTGAGACAGGTTCTTGCTTAGTCATCAGGTTGCCCAGACTGGGTTCAAATTTATGATCCTCCTGTCTCAGCCTCCCAGAGTGCTGGGCTAACAGCCCTTACCACGTTGTCCCTTGTTCGTACAGGGAGGTGACTGACCCGGGCCAAGGGCAGAGGTGGGACTAGAACAAGGTCTGACTTTGTCAGACTGAAGTGGCTCCAGCTCCTCCGTGTGGCTGGAAGTGAGAGCAGGGAGATCAGCCCCGCCCCCCACACTGCCCCTTCTGTCCCTGCAGTTCGTCAGTAGGTCGGAGAACAAGTACAAGCGCATGAACAGCAGCGAGCGGGTCCGAGTGATCTCCGGGAGCCCCCTGGGCAGCCTGGCCCGCACCTCTCTGGATGCCACCAAGCTCTCTGCTGAGAAGCAGGAAGGTGTGTGGTGAGCTCCCCATCCTCCCCTCCTCCCCACTTAGAGGCCGTCCCTCCCCTCGGGGGTGAAGTCTGCCCCTCCTGACTGACACCTGTCACAGTCACAGGCAGCCCAGATGGGTAGTGTTTGTATTGCTCTTTCTCCCCACAAGCACCTTTGGCCGTTTCTCCAGCCCCTGACCTCGGCTGATGAGAAGCCAGCCCGTCCCACATTCCCCAGCCGCCTGCCATTCTCAAAGGCAAGGAGGCCAAAGCCCCAGCACGGATGGTGAGGGCCAGGCCAGGGGATGAAAAAAGGACAGGCCGCTGGTCTCTGGGAAGTGACCTGCTGCTGCCGGGCTGGCTTTAGCAGATCCCACCCAGGGACTCCTCCCTGCTCCCCTCACACAGGCCACCGAGGCCTGGAAAAGGTGGAACCAAGGCCATGTGGTCACCCTGCCTCTGCTTCCCAAAGCCCTGAAAGCACCAGGCCTTGCCAGGTAGCCCTGCTGTCCTGCCACTCGGTCATCTCACACTGCCCCTTGCTCTCCTGTGGTCACTCTCTGTCTGCCTGGACCACCCTGCCCT